>JAODAL010016791.1:0-79620 GCA_025379985.1 Phyllomedusa bahiana
AGAATTTGGCATCAACAACATAAAGCATGGAACCTTCCTCCTTCTATCAACGGTTTAAACCCGGTGTGGTGGGTTTTCAAAGGGGGGGAATATTTTTTTGGGACTCCTTGGGGCCCCCCTTTCCAATTGACATCGGGCAACCCTTGGTTTGAATCCATGCCACGAAGAATTGAGGCAGTTCAAGGCAAAAGGGGGGCCCAAACCCCTTTCTACAAAGGTTGATGTAGATTCTCACTGTTGGTTTCATGAATTGAATTTTTCACACTCTCTGAACACTTATAATTAACATTCTCAGCTTCAAATATTTATTATAACTGGCAATGGTCCCAAAAAAAAAGGGGAAAAAAATTTTTAAGGGAAAAGGGGAATTCCCCCGAAAAGTCCTCCCCGCCTATTATTGTACTGGGTTTTTTTTGGGAAATTTAATGTGCAACATAAAAATTCAAATGTGAAAAAGAGGAAAACACACATAATCAAAAATTTTTTGTTTAGACAAAATTATAGCCTAACAAAAATATTCTTTTTAGGCAACACAAACAAATAAGGTATTGTTTCAACATTTTTTTTAAAAAAAAACTTTTATCCTTTTAAAAACTAGCATTTAATTTTTTTTGGTTAGCTTAAGCTAGGTAAACCTATAAGAAAAAAAGAAAAAAATATCTGCATACTGATCCCCAAAAATTAAAAAAAAATAAAAATGGTTTTTCTAATTTAGAAAAACCACAAGGGCCCTGAACAATTTAAAATTTGTAACATTAATCTTTTATAACATTTACTTTTTATTCCATGTTGTATCATTTTTATTTAAAATTTTTTATAAAATTCCCTGACAAAAAAACAGAGCAAACCCCTTTGGTAAAGCTTTAAGTCAAGGGCATCATAAAAATATTTGGTTCTTAGAAGTTCTTAAAATTAGGTAAATATAAACAAAAGTGAACGGAACGGGGTTTTAAAAACAGTTAAGGGCAGTAATTTGCTTTCCAAAAAAAACACCTTTGCAGTCACTATGTTGACCATGAACTCCTTTATATACCAAAGTATTCTAAAATCAAATCAGTCTATCTAATCCTTTAAGTCAAAAGCTAAAGCTTGGCCAAAACTGTGTCATGCAACAGGACAATAATCTCAAGCATAACCGAAAATTATTTTGCAAAAGGGATGGTTTCTGCACCCTTTTCCCAAAAGAAATGTGGGTGCTCAATGGAAAAGGCCAAGGGCCAATAGTCCAAATACAATAGAATCCACGGGACCCCTTTTTCAAAGAATAATCAAATTTTTTTATTCATATTTTAAGTACATGATTAGAACATTCAACTCTGCAAAATGGTGGGGGGTAGATATAGGGAAAAAAAGCCCACGTTTTACTTCCCCACTAATTAGATACTTTTAAAAGGCTTTTAAATTTGGGTGAAAAGTTGGACCCGTGTTTTCTTTTCCACCTACATCTACCACACCATACGGAGAGCTTAATGTTCAAAATTTTCTACTTATCATGTACATAAAATGTGAATAAAAAACTTGGTTCTTCATCAAAAGGAGTGCTGGGGGATTTTTATTGTTAAAATTTTAAAAGAAAAAAGGGTTGAAAGGGTTTTAGAAGGAAAAAGAATCAAGGGTTTAAAAGTGCCCCAGGAAAAATCCAAACCTCAACCCAAAAAAATGCAGTGGTTTGGGGCCTTTAAAAAGGCCCCCTAATTGAATGCCTACAAACCTCAATGAACCACATTGTAAAGAAGAGTGAACCCGAATTCCTGCGGAATAACATAACAGAGGGTCTCTAATACTTTTTTACCTTAACCCTTTCAGGGTCATGCTTATTTTGGCCTTTAACCATTCCGACATTGGGCGTATGCATAAGCCCTAGCGGGAAGTGACTCTCCCGCAAATGGAGTATGCCATAAGCCTCTGGCGATCGCAGCGGGCTTGCGGGCGTAGGCGCGTGCCGATCGCGGCCTGGAAAACAGCGGTAAATTAACCGCTGGCTTTTGCCCCTTCACCCCCGGTCCGGAGTGAACTCGCGCCGGTATGTGAAAAACGCATCATTACCCAAGCTGGCATGGCGGATATGATGCCGCAGGACGGAGGAGTTGAGTCCCTTCTGCCCTACGATTTTTTCTCCCCACCCCCCCCCCCCCCCCCCCCCCCCCCGCCCGCGAGGACAGCGGCACAGATGACGCTCGACCGTCTCCTTCCAGACTCCCCGGATGCTGTTGAACTGAAATCGGTAGTTGGGTGACGTCACCATGCCACAATGCATTGTGGGCCATGGTTGTCCTAGTTGCCATGGCGACCTATGACAGCAGTTAACAGTGTGCAAGATCGCTCTTCAACAGCAATCTAATAATTGCTTTTCCCAGTTGGGGATTTGCAGTTAAAATCTCATGGGGAAAATTAAAAAAACTGTGACACAAAGTAAAAAAAAAAAGTTAAACACAAACAAAAAATAAATCTTAAAACACCATACAATGCCCTTTTCACCTTTACAACGACAAACGCCCAAAAAGATCAAAAATAAATAATAGTACCCAAATTTGGTATCGCCGCTGTGCCGTTATAACGATCCACCTATAATCTTTCATGTTAATTAACCGTATCGGTGAACGCGCGTAAATAAACAAAAACAAAAAACAGTCACAGAATTTGCGGATTTTTGTGCATCACTGCAGCACATTAAATGGAATTAAAAAGCGATCAAAAAAACTTCATATAAACGCATAGTTGTCCAATTATAACGTCAGTTCATACCGCAAAATAAAGTCTTAACACGTCTCTGTTACGGAAAATAAAAAAAGTTAGCGGCTCTCAGAGACGCGATGCCATTTAAATATTACTTTAAAAACAATTAATAAAAACACTATTTTTTTTTAAAGTGTTCCAATTAAAAAAAAACTATATAAATAGGGTATCGCGTAATAGTATCGACCCTGAGAGTTAAAGTAACTGGTCATGGATATGCACGGTGAGTGCTGTGAAAAATAAAAATTAAAAAACACTACTAGGATGCAGTATTTTCTTCAACCTGCCTTCATAAAAACGGATTTAAAATGATACAAGGTTTGGTCCCCAGAAAGATACAATAAAACTGTCAACCAACCGAAAAAAACAAGCCCTAACTGTCCATACACAGAAAAATAAAAAAAGTTTATGGCTCTTAGACTATGGCGATGCAACAAACATGTTTTCCTTTTGTATAAAAGTGTTTTTTATGTGTTAAAGCAGTTTTAAAACATAAAAAACAAATACCAAATTGGTATCGCTGTTGATTCGTAATCGACCTGCAGAGTAATACTAGCATGGTCAGCTTTACTGCACGGTGACCGCTGTTAAAAAGAAAAATAAAAAACACTACCAGAATGATGTTTTGTTCAAAAATGCCTCACCAAAACCTTAATAAAAAGTGATCAAAGTGGCATATGCCCCCCATAAATGGTACTAATAAAAAACGTCAACTCATCCACAACAAAACAGCCTATTATCTGCTCCGTATACAGACAAACTGAAAAATTATGGCTATGCAGAACAGGACCAAAACTCATAAAACCGCAATTTTTTATAGTACCTATTTTCTATTGTGTAAAAAGTATAAAAATAAAAAAATATATAAAATTATATCATTTGCATTGTACCGACCCCATGTAAAGATATCCTAACATTTATACTGACGGCGAACGTTGTAAAATTGAAGCCCAAAACAATGGCGGAACCTGCGTTTTCTTCCCCTCATTTTCATAGCCCATGCAAAAAAAAACAAAAATTTGCGAACAATCCTGTGCACCCAAATGCACAATACACCCCTAGATGAAGATCTATGAGGCGTGCTGAATCCAAAATGGGGTGGACTTCTGGAAGGTTTCACCTGTTTATGGTATTTCTGGGGGCATTTGTAAAATGGTTCATGGCCCCACAAAAACTCTGCGTTCCAAAATCAAGTAACACTCTCTTATAGCACTGCCATGCGGCCAAACAGCAGTCCTTTAACACCCACATGTCAGGGTATTGCTGAACTTTGGAAGAAATTGCGTAACAGGTTTTGGGTGTTTTTTTTACACAGGATGCCTTGTAAAAAAATTATAAAATTTTCAGCTAAAATTGCAGATTATTGGAAAAAAATGGTTTTTTTAAATTTTCACAGCCTAACGCTAAATAATTTTTGTGAAACACACTGTTGGGGTTCGATATGCTCACTAACCCAGGATATATTCCTTAATGGGTGTAGTTTCCAATTTCGGGGTTTTTTCGGGGTGTTTACTAATTTTTAGCCACTTAGGGCTGTCCGCAAAACTGAAATGGCCCCTAAATAAAATCGTAATGAAAATGAGACCCCCAGAAGTCCAGTAGGCTCCTCCTATTCTGGGGCTGTGGTTGCGCCAAATTAAGACTAGGGCAACATATGGGGGATATCTCTTGAAATCGCAGAATCTGGGGAATCAATATTAATTTGCATTTTCTGATCACATCTTACCGTTATTTTGTGAATAATGCATATAAAAATGAAAATCTGCAAAAAAGTAAAAATTTTGAAGATTCACTTCTCTTTGGCTTTTTTTCCTGTGCAAATCACTAATGGGTTAATAAACTTCCTAAATGCAGTTTTGAATACTTTAAGGGGTGTAGTTTCTTAGATGAGGTCATTTATGGGGTGCTATCTAACATACAGGTCAATCAAAGTGACGTTAGAACTGGAATGGTCCCTAAAAAATGTGTCTTTAAAATTTTGTTGTTGAAATTTGAAAATTATACTAAATTTCTAAGCCCCTATTGTCGTAAAAAAAAAAAAAAAGACATTTAAAATTAGGCCAAACTACCAGCAGAATATAGGATAGATGTAGTTATAAACTATTTGAGTGGAATAACTATCTGTTTACAGCAAGAAATTTTGAAGCGTTTAAAATTCGGTACAATTTTCACTTTTTCACGATTTTTTGATATTTTTCTATCAAATAACAAGCATTTTTTGGACCAAAATTTCTTACTATTCTTAAAGCACAATGTGTCACGAGAAAACAAATCTCTGAATACCATGGGTTAGGTAAGTGTCAATAGTTTATTCTCACATAAAGTGACACATGACAGATTTCAAAAATGGGGCTCTGTCAGAGAGGCCAAAACTGGCTCCGGCGGTAAGGGGTTAAAGGGTTGTCCAGGTGTATATTTTAAAATAAATTAATGTTTGTAAGGCTTTTACAAAAAAATAAACACATGTGTATCTTTCCTTTCTTTCTTTTCCAATCACCTCCTTTCCAGCGCTTACTTTCAGTCCTGGCAGTCAGAACATCACTACTGCAGTCACTCCTAAGCACAGTCAGCTCCTAAGCACACAGGATTAGAATCCCATACTTGTACATTAATGCTATGTTCACACAGCTTAAATTGGGACATATTTCGGCCCGCATTTCGTGGCGTACTACTTTCAATACAGGGCGAGATACGTCCCAGTCCTTATGGTAATCCACAGCTCTCATAGAGAACTATGGATTACGTCTCCTCTCCCCGCTCGGACAATATGCCGAGCTGGGAGGAGAAGTGACTTGTTATGATTCCAGGCATATTACGGCCAGAATAATGAATGTGTCTAGGGGGCGGCGGGCGTACCTCCCCCGTCCAGAGACACGGCGCTAATTGATGGGAGAAATAGTCCCGCAATTTCACCGTGTGTGACCACAGCCTAATTTATGGCAACTAGACTAAGCTAACGACATATGCGTATTTGAATTTGGATTAGGAGGTTTATGTCTATACCCTAAGAGACACTGTGATTAAACAGGCCTAGGGGCTTTAAAGAGGCTGATTTATTACTCACTGCTTGCTGAGGCTGAAATGTACCTGATAGGGACCTTTATAGGCAACAAGATCGGCATTGTAATGCTTTAGGTATTAAAGCTAGGTGTCAGGACTTGAACCCATACACTCTTGTGTCCCATGTCACAGCTCCCCGAACTGAGTTATTTAGTTCTAACATGGCTCCCGTGCTGAACCTTAGCCTAGTTTCTTGTTCCTTCAGTTTCAGTTCCTGTTATCCTGGTTTGCTCAACCCATTTGCTAATTGCACTTCCTATTTAAGGCCAGCCTTAAAAAGGCCTGCTCTATTGCTTACTGATGTCTGTTGTGCATTGACCACTGACTTTCATCTGACTATGCTGCCTGCCCGCTCCTCAAATGCTGATGCTGCTCTCACATGTACTGACCTCTGGCTCTACTGACCATGGTTTTTGTACCCTTCTAATTTCAATATGGAGTCTCCAAGCTAGAACCAGTCTGTTACACCAGGATCAGAGAAAACTAGTTAGTACTGGAAGGCAGCTACAATCATAGCCTTCCTTTAGCTAGTGATAGTGATCACAGCTACATACATGTATGTCTGAATGTGGGATAGGGACTCTTTCCCAATGTACATGAGGAAGCTGGAAAGGGTAATATTAATTACCTGAAATGTGCTAGATGGCATCATAAATGGAACTATAATGATGTCCTTTTATTGTTCAATGCTGTGTCCTTTTGAGTGTCATTGCCTAACTTTTATAATGTACTGCACCATTGTGGCTAGAATGCTTTTGAGACCCGTTATATTATGAAATTAACAATGTTCTTAACAGCAGTTCAGAAAAATAAAAATGGATTACAAGAAGTATTGCCTTTGCGTTACTCAGGAATTAGGAGAAAAATGTCCCAGGAGTGGGTTTTAAAGTGTAAACGCTTTGAAATTTTGGAAAATTAAGCTTAGCACCGAAACTTAATACTGAAAACTGGTATTCTCACCTAATAAAAGGAAAAAGTAAATTATAAAACTATTTCAAGTTAACAGGAGTGGTGTGATCATCTCATGGATATTTAACTACTTCAGGATCATAAAGCAATTCAGTCAGCTTAACTATTAGTTACTAGTACCTAAACATTAACGTATGTACTATAAAGCCTTCAAGGTGAGCATCTCTGATTTTCTCCTCACATGTTTAAAGGGAGCATGTCTCAATCTTTTTCTTGTTGGTTTCAGTCTATATTTAATAGAAAGAATATCTGAATATGGATTTTAAAACATATTAGAGGTACTGTAAAGCTTAATGCTAAGAAGTATTACGGGTACCATATTACACCTCTTTACAACTCTTTGGAGCCATTTTATGACCATGTACATGAGGCTGAAAAAGTCCTGTTTTAAAAATAGCACCAAGAAATTATCCATCTGTACAATGACTGAAAAATAGTTTATTTGTAAAAGTCTTTTCAATTATTCAAATACTTGAATAAATACAATGTAAAGGCAAGCTTCCCAAAACTTCAAGTGGTTGAAGAGGAAGAAATAGTCATTGACTTTTGCAGTATCTGGACAGAGCCAAAGTAAAAAATGAAATAAATTGTTGTGCCTTTAGAATACAAACATATCTTTAAAAGCAAAATTCTACATAAAGCCAATAGGGTTATCTGCTGACTTTCAAATTATTTTGCTTAACTCTCAATTAATTCTCTCAAATGTTTCTGTTCCCCTTTTGTATTAAAAAAACAAGATTTTGGGCAGCTTTTCACTAGCATATTATGAACACATTTTTGCACCCCTATTATAGCTGACTGTACTGGCTGAAAAGTGGGTTTAATGACACAAACACCTTTATTATAACTGAATTTACCATCTCAAGTGTAATGACCCCAAGGCACAGCATAATAGATTCCTATCATACTGTACGTCCAGGTGATTAAACACACACTCAGATCAAGACACTTGAAATATGGGCATACAAAAAATTAAAAATATATGGTTGAGTGAAACTGGCCATTGATTGTGGGATTAAGTATGTTTTGGGGACCGATTCATTTAGAGTTTAGAAACTAATTATTAATTTCCTGTGACGTTTTAGTCTTAATTTGCAAATCTTGAAGTCATGAAGGTCATCTGGGAACATATTAACATTGTAAGGCACAGTTCACATCTGCTTAAGAGATTCCATCTGGAACCTCCTTTACAAAGATGGAACCAGACCTATTTAACAACAAACTTGACCGTGCCCAATGGACCCCTTAACTACAGTGGGGTCCTTTGGGTTGCTATGTTGTTGAGTTGTCCGTTATTTTAACAAGAAAAAATACTTGAATTTTCACGTAATTTTCACCTATGACGGTGATGGAACTTATGCAAATGTGAAGCAGGCCTAACTTGAAAGATCACAGTCCTAATTTAGCTATTTAAAAATATAGATTATTGTAGGTGTAGTAGTCTGGTTCCTGTGATTTCCAGGGAATAACAAATTTAGACAGCATGACTGACCTACTGTAGCAACCATTACACTGACTGTGGTTTGTTATAAAGTACAAAGCTAGCACCAAGACGTTAATGACCTCAGCTAAGGTGGTGTATACTTTCCTGAATAATGTCTAGAAAGAGTTTAAAATACAAGGGAATTTTTTGGAGATGTGGCTGCTACAAGACATAATAATAACTTTCATTCATATAGCGCCAACATATTCCTCAGCACTTTACAATGTACTGTAAGAACAGATCAAGCACAAAGTATGAGGATCTTGATGGAAAGCTTACAGTCTATGTAGGTGTAAGGGTAAGACGAAAGGTGATAAATGCTTAGTTTACACAATAGTCTAGCCATCTTCCATAAATACAGGGTAGAACCTATAAAAGTGGATAATCCTGACATCCAAAGAGTACATCTATATACAGATAAGTACATGTGAGATCCCAAGTATATGGAGTGTGAGAAGTGTGTGTGACTGAAAGCGGAGGTTAAGAGATTGGAGATCCTCGTAGGCCTGGCTAAGAAGATGTATTCCCAGCACTATGAGTGTTGTTAGTTAATCTGATTATACGGGATAGTACATTCCACAGAATTGGTGTAAGACGTGCAAAGTCCTGGAGGCCAGCATGAAAGGTTCAGATGATGGAGGAATTTAATCTAAACATAGACAGAAAGTCTATGAAATACTATATTATTATATTGAAGATCAGGGGTAGCTGAAGTAAAGTGGATATAGTTAGACTAGCCAAGGTAGGTAACAGGCATCTGAGACATTGTACCATCAGAAGTGTTGTCGAGTATCTTTACCTTATCCACTACATAGTTTCACCTCAATCTAGGAGTAAAAGTGAAGCTTTGCAAAGTTATATTCTTTCTAATGTTTCCTAAGGCTTCTGTGCCAACACATTTGCAGTTTTATTTTGTCACAAGCAGGCCAACAGCTTTAATAAAATCTTAAAAGCCTGGAATCATACAAAACTGGTTTAAAGTGAAGGACTTATTTATACTGTGCTTTGGATCACTACCTTCCATAGAGACTTGTCTGGTACAGCTGCCAACTGTAAGACAGTAATATAAAGTGAAATAAATGTCTCACATTGCCACGTTCATGTGCAGACTGCAGTAAAGGAAGGAAAGAGCATTAAGTAATAGAACGTACACCCATAGTAAGCAATTACATCATGGTCATTCATTTCTATTGTGTAGTATAAGAACTTTATGTGACAAGCATATATAGCAGATATTGAACTGTTTCATTTGTGCATTATAGAATATTGAAATCTTAAGGAAAAAAAACACATACAATGCTTTATAATATAACAATGAGTAACGGATGTAGTAAACTTGACAGTGATATCAAGGCATTTTGTGTTATCTGTTCTTATCTCCCAACAAAGGTCATTGAAAAAGTTGAAATAACATTCTGTGCCATGATATGATGGTGCATTATCTGTCAAATTAATCTTTGCTACATTTTAATGTTGTCATCATTATGCATTTATTGTATTTAAAAATGGTGGCTAGTATTAAGTTGTGATTGCCCTATATAAAAAGGAAAATAAATAAAAAAAAATCAATAAACATCATTATATCTTTGATATAAATGGTGCAGTATGTAAGGGTCCATCCAGATATACTGTTTTAACATAGAAATAGAAATGGCCCACAGCAATGGACCAGATTTTAGTTCAAATCTCAAATCTTTGCAAGATCTTTTTGAAAGTAAAAGTACCAACCTGATTTGTTGTTTAAGGAAGAACCTTTATTATTTGCACCAATTGAAATAAACCTACCCAATGATTTTAAATTTTTCTTGATTCCTGTGTTTGGTGGTAAAGACAAAACTCAAAGGAGCAAGGACAAGTAGGAAAAAAAATGAGAGATTTGACAGAAAAATCAATAGTGAATCAGAACATTAAGCACTTGACTCAGAAAATGTAATTGTGCTACATGTAGTCGGCAAATGTGAAGACAAAATTACCAACATTAACATTAAGAAACATATTAAAACCCTAGCCTTAAACATGACCATAACTTCAAGCCAGAACTGAAATCCAATCCTGACTCCAACACTAACTCCAACCCTATCCATATAAGGGGTTTTCTAATTACAAAGATTAGATTTCAACAAGTAGGGAATACTTGAAGACTTTTTCTTAAAACATTGGTCTTTTGATGTTGCCTTGTTCAGAAGATAAGATTTTGTCTACTTTGAGTGCACACATGATTCTCTGGTTACTGTGCATATCTCCCTTCATGATTAGACAAATAGCAGGGAGTGATATCACCATGGTTGAAGCTCATCCTGGAGCAGACTCTATGGGCGACATGTATGATCGGGCTTTACGCCTGTTTTTTGGCGTATACTGCGTCTCCCGGCCCGAATCCCGCTGTCGGTCGCAGGAATGTGGTGATAGGCGCAGAGTTCGCCACTTTCAGCTGCGCCCTGCATGAAGGGGTGGGCAGTGGGCGCGGTGTGGGCGCGGTGTAGGCGTTCCGGAGCGGGACGCGGCGCGCTCGAAAACTCCGAAGCATGTACGATGGCGAGTCGGCAAAGCGAGGCGCAATGCAGCGCTCGGCAGCTCCGACAGGCAGACCTGGTTTATTTTGGTCTAAATGCTTCGGCAGAGGCGAAGTGAAGCAGGATCGGAACATGCGAGGAAGCAGATAGAAGATCGCTACACAAATCTCGGCGCTCTGCTCCGTGCGGCAGGAGTATGATTCCGATAAAATCGCCTTTATAAAGGCGGAAAACAGTGTCAGAAAAGAGCTGAACGTAAAAAATAAACATAATTTAAAAAAATCACTTTCCTAAACTCTAGAACGGCGCAATATCAAGAATTATGATATTGTAAATTGCCGGGAAATACAGTAATTCAAATTCTGAAACCTATTCTCATTGGTCGGCATAAACCGGCCAATAAGAATAGGAGCGACAGTGAACCATTAAAACCTATGGGGAAGGATTGACCAATCAGAATCAAAGGCGGGAAAGTTCAAAATACAGTAAAAATTGTGAAAAAAGCTGATTGGCTGAGCTAGCGGGGGCTTGGCTAGTTCGGCCAATCAGAATAGGAGCGACAAAGACCCATTATATCCTATGGAGAAGTTTAGGCCAATCAGAATCCACGGCGGGACAATTCAAAATACAGTAAAAATGCTGAAAAGAGCTGATTGGTTAAGCTAGCGGGGACTTGGCTAGCTCAGCCAATCAGAATAGGAGCGACAGTGTCCCATTATAAGCTATGGAGAAGTATGGACCAATCATATTCAAAGGCGGGACAGTTCAAAATACAGTAAAAATGCAGAAACGAGCTGATTGGTTGAAGCATAGGTTATAATGGGACATTGTCGCTCCTATTCTGATTGGCTGGTTTATGCCGACCAATGAGAATAGCTTAAACAATTTGAATTACTGTATTTCCCGGCAATTCTCTCTATTGCAATTCCTTATGTAGCGCCGGTCTCGGCGACAAACGCGTTGTTCGGGATTTTAACTGCTTTATTTGTAAAGAAGGGTTCTGCTCTTTATCTGATAATGTTTTACATTTAATAAAAATAATTTTTTTATTAATAATTCATGCCGCACGGCGCTGTGCGCCGAGATTTCAGAGCACCCACTTCTCCATAGACTATAATGGGAGAAGTAGCTCGCGCTCTGATTGGCTGGGATAGCCAAGCCCCCGCTACCTCAGCCAATCCGCTCTTTTCTGTCTTTGTACTGTATTTTGAATTATCCCGCCGTGGATTCTGATTGGTCTAAACTTCTCCATAGACTACAATGGGTCTTTGTCGCTCCTATTCTGATTGGTCAATAATTATCCATAGGCTAGAATGGGTCTCTGTCGCTCCTATTCTGATTGGCTGAGCTAGCCAAGTCCCCGGTAGCTTAACCAATCAGCTCTTTTCAGCATTTTTACTGTATTTTGAACTATCCCGCCGTGGATTCTGATTGGTCTAAACTTCCCCATAGGATTTCATGGTTCACCGGTTTCTGCCGACCAATCAGAATAGCTTTCTGAATTTGAATTACTGTATTTCCCGGCAATTTCCAATATCCTAATTCTTGAATTAGGATATTGGAAAGTGATTTTGTTTTATGTATTTTTTAGGTTTCAGCTCTTTTCCTGAGAATGTTGAACGCCTTTATAAAGGCGATTTTTGATTCATACTCCGCACCGACATCTGGAATGATTTCCCGCTGTTCCAGCCTGTCTCGCATCGGAACTGTTTTTCGGCGCAGTCCCGCACGACGCCTAAGTCCCGCATTGCGCCCATGTCCCCGCACTGTGCCCCACACACACTGGCGAGGCGCAGGGAACTTTTGCCCGCATGTACGAGCGCACCGCCTCGGACTGCGAATCTTAGGCGCAGCGCCGCACTGCGCCTCGGTCCCCGCACTGCGCCCCACACACTGGCCAGGCGCGGCGGACTTCTCCCCGCATGTATGACTGCACTACCTCCGGCGCCGAATCTTACATGCTATGTATGAGCGCGCCCCGGCGCCGACATAAATCAGGCGCAGATTCCGCCGGGAAACTGGCGGAAAGGTGCACCCCGACCCGGCGAGATTCATACATGTCACCCTATATCTCTAAGAAGACTAACTTTTGTTTACAGATAAGCAATTGTTTTCACTCCTCAGAGTACTTGAGGCTTTGTTTACACCGATTAAATTTCCTACACTTATGCCTTTGCAATTTCTCAACTTGTTATAGATTAGCTAAATATGATAATTAATGCTATAGAACCACCCACAGCCTGACAAAGCAGAATGAATGTAAAGCTGCCTATGACTCTGGGAAACAGCATAGTGAGACAACCCTTTAACCATACTTCTAACCCTAACTCAAATCCAAACCCTACCTTTAGCCCTAACCTTCTACCTAGTTCTAAGCCTAACTCTAACTCAAGCCCTAACACTAACCCTAAACTTTTTTTCTAACCCTTACTATAATTGCAACCTTAAACTTTACCCTTAGGGCATGTTCACACTGCGTTTTGGGTCCGTGTGAACATACACTTTTGGATGCGTGTTTGGATCCTTTTAGACGGACCCAAACACACATGTGACAATGAGCAGTGTGTTTTACATTGCTCGCAATGTAAAACACGTATCGGTGTTCACATGAGTGATCGTCAATGCGTGCTTACATTGCGTCTTTCGGATCCGTTCCTTCTTAGTCCGAAAGACAGAGCAGGAGTCCTATAATAAAGAATAGGGTGCGCTCCTGCTGCATCTAACACGGATCCCAACACACAGCTGCGTGTTGGATCCGTGTTGGATACGATCAATGTTACGTTTTTTGGATGCAATTTTTGGTGTGAACACCTCTAACACTGATCATAACCTCAAATTCAACCCTACACCTAACTTAAAAAATAAATCCTTATGTGAATCTTAGTTCTTAACCTAACCTTAACTTCAACACTAATCACAACTCCAAGGCCAAACCTAAATCCCACCCTAATCCCAACTCTAATTGTAACCCTAAAATAACACTTAATCCTAAATCCAAACTTTACCCTAACACCCTCCTCACATTACTGTATTACTACCCTAATTCTAGCCATAGTTTAACATGTATCATAACGTCAGCCCCTACCCTAAATCCAACTCAAACCCTAACTCTAATACCAATACTAACCCAACATCTATTTTTAACCCTTACTCTATCCTTTACCCTACCTTCAAATCTAAATCCTAACCCTAAATGCAACCTGGCCTAATTCTAACCCAAAATCTTATCCTAACTCCACCATTAACACAAGCTACAAACCTTACATTAACACTGGTCCTAGCCCTTATCTTCAACCCTAACTCCAAAATCTAAAATTAAACCAAACCGTATCCTTAACTCTAAATTCACCCTAGCCCTGACCTTCACCCTATGCCTAAACCTAATCTTACCCTAGTTTTAGCCCTAACAATTGCTCCAACCCTAATTCAAAGCCTAACTCTAACTGAAGGCTTATTGTCATCTATAATCCAAACCCAAACCTGAACTCCAACCCTAACAGTCTGCTTTTGAGGTTCAGTTCACATGGTGCATTCATATTGTATTTTGAAGGTCAAGAAAGTGATGCATGTGAAAAATTGCATACATTTTTACAAATTGACCCATTTTTAGGGTGCAGTTATTTTCAAGTGAAACATTTATAACACGTTTCAGATGTTATAACAGTGCTGTTGCAAATCACATTGCAAAAGTGTGGCAATATACAGTAAGACCTGTTTTTTTTATTGACCTTCTGAACACAGTAAGGTTATATTCACAGAGTGTAGTTTTCCTAAGGAAAATATGCCATGTATTATGGTTCAAAAAATGTGAGGGACACCCTTGAATTTGTGGCACTTATTTCATTTTCCCACTTTTTAGGATGCAAGTAAACCTCACCC
The DNA here is from genome assembly GCA_025379985.1 of Phyllomedusa bahiana. Lineage (NCBI taxonomy): Eukaryota > Metazoa > Chordata > Amphibia > Anura > Hylidae > Phyllomedusa > Phyllomedusa bahiana. Next base: position 14,641 of record JAODAL010016791.1, read on the forward strand.
AAATGGGCTTATTTGTGTATTGGCTTCCATTAAAAAAAGGAAAAATACAGTGTAAATCTAACCTAAGGCTCATCATACTTGAACGTCAACTACACATTGCTAGTGTCTGCTTGTATCCTGAGCTCATAACATCCTGCCTCACACTGCAACTCCACCTCATCATCCCGCTTTTCCCAACCCTGGCACAGGCCTCTCCCTCCATACTGTATCTTGCACATGTTGTAGGATCTACAAGGCATGTATTCTCTTTACTCCTGGCATGGTGTAGAAGTGTATGTCTTCTGATCAGAGAGAGTCACAATGAGCATAGGCTGTTGACCTGTCCGGGAGTGATCTGCTGGATGATTTCAGGGTAATCAAGACATATAAGAATGTATAAAACATAAAAAACAGCCAGAAAGATGGGGAATGAGCCAGCAGGGCACACAGCTGTGAGGAGAGAGCACCAGACAGTGTTGGGATGTTGTGACTGAGGCTTAGGGAATGTTCAGATTTTATTGCGGATTCTGAATTAAGTCTCAATGAATTCCATTTCCCATTCATTTCAGTGGGAAATCTGCGCTGTACTTCACACAATGAACTACTGTGCAGATTTTTATGATGTGGATTTAAAATCTGCAATTTGGAAAAGACAGAAGTGACATGTCATATTTGACATCAACTAGCTAAGACTTGGATTTGTCCCAATTAAATAGGGCTAATCCATGTCCAAAAGAAAACAGAAAAAATTTTCTCTGTAAAGAGAAAATCTTTGGCTGAAATGAAATGATATCACATTGGTTTTCTGCCAATGTTTCCAGATTGGATTTTTCTACTTGAAATATCTGACGTGTGAACATAACCATAGAGACTGGAATGTTACTGAGAAGGATGAGCAGAATGGCAATATCTGTGTTTTTCAGTGTGATATATGACAGTGAAGCTGTACTACAGACCCATGACTGTGTCACACTGACTGCAGCCTGTATAAGGACAACAAATGGTCTGTAGTGAGGACTGTTTATGGAATAGTGGTATAGCCCATTACTAGACAGTCAGGCCCTGTATCACATTCTGGTCCAATTCAGGGTATCCATTGGGGTATTTGAATACAATTAGCATCCCAAATGTAACTGGCATCCCAGTCCAACACTGCTAGTCACTATGACTGAAACTGAGACTGGGCTAGCACTAAGGATGGAAATAATTAAAGGAATGTATAAGGTTATAGAAGCCAAGTGTGTCTGTGTTTCTAGAGTGTATGAACAAATTATTATTGTGTCATCTGTAAAGAAAAGCCGCTGTGAGTAAAACCAAATTGCTGCTGCCCCTGTGGTTCTTTATTCATCAGATGTGCTATAATTCATAGAACACCACCAGTTTGCTTTACTTAACACCACCATTCTGCAACCCTGCACCACCTAGGTGCCCCTGTCACTAGCATCTTACATGAATGTGCACAGGTTTTGGTACCAGTCTGAGAAGGCTGGCATCCATAATGTTGTCCTAGTGCTGCAAAAAGCATCACATCTGTCTATGGGTTGTGTCTGCTGTTGCAGTTTGGTCTCACTGAAGCGAGTAGAGCTGTTTTTCAAACATCTGATGGACAGAGTTGGCACTGTTCTTTAAAGAAAGCAACCATGTTTTTCTAATCTTGGATAACCTCTTCAGGGAAAGAAGGGTCAGATCATCATTAAGTTTAATGAATTCTATTCTCTTAATATTCCACACACATAACAAGCTGGATTACAAACAAAATAGTGATGCTTGCTTTCTGCTGGAAGTTGTGGTTGCAGAAATGTCAACATAAGTGAAAGCTAATTTTTGATTTTGTTGCCTGAATGGATATTGGTTCGTATTTGTTATGTGATTTAAAATCTTGTAATTGTATCACCCACTGGAATCCACATCATGGTACAGTTACTCTAATGAATACCATATGATAAGATTTTGGCAGTAGTCTAAAGTAGACGCTTACAAACTTGGCAGTTGTGCTGCTATACTTGTTTAGTGCAGATACTGGAGGGTGGACCCCTAAAAGTAAGTATTTGATTTCCTTTATTGTTACACATAGTGGCCTATCAAAAATCAATGTGACTATAGTTGTTTTCAGCAGAGAAAAATACAATGTAATTTAAGTCAATTCATATCGAAGTCTGAACATTGGCTACACAATATACTATAGTTGTGAAAGCTCTCAAGCACATTACTACATTAAAGGGGTTTTACAAGATTTTAAAAAATCTCACTAAAACCTCCCACTGTGTTTAAATAGAAAATGAACCCATACTTACCTCTCCCATCACCACCACTCTAGCGCTGCCATATCTCTGGTGTTTCCCCCCCTCCCATCTGTCCTACACTGATGTCATCACGTTCACGGATTACATGATGCTGTAGTCAATCACTGACCTCTGGTCACATACTGCACGTGCAGATTGGTTGCAGTATCATGTGATCTATCAACGTGATGTCATCAGTGATGGACTGATGGGAGGGGGGGGGAAGGGGAACACCAGAGATCTGGCAGCGCTAGAGTGGTGGTGAAGGGAGAGGTAAGTGTGGGTTATTTTAGCATGGAGAGAGTTGGTGTGGAGGCATTTAAAGTTTTGGAAAACCCCTTTAAACCCTTAATGACGGCAGGTTATAATTTTTTGATGTGTTGGTGTAACGGCGTGTGCCGTGGTCCAACACCCGGACCACAGTCTCGTCCATCACCTGGCTGCCGGCAGACCCCGCAGTGCTGTCTGGGCTTCTGGCCAACACTCTCGCCTGCTCCTAGCTTCCACTCCGCCCGTACTCAACTGGTCCTATCCTGCTTCTTCCTCGGCTCCTCTGTATCTTCCTCCTGTGAGATGCGCATTCCCTGCTGACTACTAGGGGTGCGCACATACCAGTCCCCTGGATTTAAAGGGCCAGCGAACAACAGGTAATTATGTTTCCACCTATGAATATTTGGCAGGGGCCTTTTCAGGATTCTGTTTCCTGCTCTCAGTTGTTGGTGTCCATTCCCTAGTTACGCTCTGCTGTGCTTTCCCTAGCGAATTATATAAATGTATTATGCCGTGTGATTCAAAGAATGTCCGTATAAATTTCTCTTTCTTTTATCAATATTTTAATGCTTCAATTAGCATATCCAAGTAACATACATATAAAGATTAAAAAGGTAACCTTTTATCCTTATAGATTTTCGGACACGGGTCGCTCGACATTCGTTTTTCAGCTTGTGTCAGCATAAGAGTTCACAGCTCCAAGTGTGTGTAGCTCATTCTGCCCTCAGCTCATCGCACCTGCTACATTTCGTGGGACACACCCCCTTTGTCAAGCATGATGGGATGCTGTTGTTACCATGTATAAATACTTTACAAAAGCATATTTGTTAAAAACACATTAAAAACAACATCACAAATATGTGAGGGGTATTACTTAACTATCTCTTACTCTAAATGGCAATTATTCTCAAAACTTTTATTATTAACCTCTTTGTTATATCTATTAACTCCTTCACTATATACGTATCCCTGTGATCGGGCTTCAGAGGAACACACTCCACCTACACTCCTCATTTAACCCATTCGGGACTAAGGATTCAATCTGATGAATCCAATAGATTTCTCTTTGAAGTAAATGGGTGGTAATCACTGCTGGGTCCGTTATTACAATTTCTTCCAACACACACCATCTAAGGTCAAATACGTTGTGTCGCTGTTCAAAAAAAGTCTCGCTACTGTTGACTTCCCAAATCTTTTCTCTTTATCATTATCTTCATTCAGTTGTGGTTTTTCATTCATCATTTTGGTCCTATATAACCTAATTTGGGATTTGTGTTTATTAATCCTCGTCTTTATCTTCCTTGCAGTCTGTCCTATATACGATTTGCCACATGGGCATTTTAACATATAGATAACTCCCTCAGTATTACACATCAAAAAACCTCTTATTCTTATTTCATACCCCTTAGTGGGATGATTAATCTTCTCACCTTTAATAATACTATGACAATTCTGACAGGACAGGCAAGGATATGTCCCCTCTTTTTAGTTCTCAGCACTTGCTGTTTATTAAATCTCTTTATTGTTCTCATATCTGGTCGAACAATTTGACTACCTACTTTCCTACCTTTTCGGTAAATAAATCTGGGGGTACTCTGAAATAACGCACTGTACTGAGGTTCTCCTTTCAAGGTCTTCCATTGCTTCAAAATACTATGTTTTATTAAACCTGCGTGCTTGTCATACACAGAAACGAAGTCAACCCACGTTTCCTCTTGATTCTCATTAGCCTTTCTCCTTTGCCTTGCTGAATCTCTTGCAATTCTCCCTACATCCTAACCAGTTTTATGTACTTCCTTGTCATTATATCCTCATTTTACCATTTTATCAATTAATTTTTCCATTTGTACTTTGTACTCTACATCAGTGGTACTTATACGGCGGGCTCTAAGGAATTGGCCCTTCGGTATACCTTTAAACACTTCAGGGCCATGGAAACTATCACGTTTCAACATGTTATTTCGATTTGTTGGCTTCGAGTACAAGGTTGTACTTAACCTTGAGCCCTCTTTACCCACAATAAATAATGTATAGTGGAATTATGTTTTTCAATAGAAAATTCCAGTAACGGATGTATTCTGTTGATGTACTCATTAAACTCAATTAGTTCAGATTCAGTTCCAGTGCAAAGAATGAACACGTCGTCCACATATCTCAACCACAGCAAAATGCTGTGGCCGAGATGACAGTGGACAATGTGCTCCTCCTCTAAACTAGCCATATAGATATTGGCAAAACTTGGTGTGGCAGAAGAACCCATCGAGGTCCCCTGTCGCTGCATGTCAAGACTATTTCCAATAATGTAATCAAAAATGAAATTTCATCATTTATCAATTTGGGATCCTCACACAATATAGCTCTAACCAATTCAATCCCCTCCTTGGTCAGTATATTAGTGTTTAAGCTCTTAATGTCAAACGTGCAGAGCATAGTAACGTTCTCAACATCCAATGTTTCTATCCTGTCCAGAAACTCTTGTGTGTCTTTTAAACAGTACAGATGTTTAGAGACAATTTTCTGAAGGTAGCTATCAATATAACGTGACGAAATATTCACAACTAAGTCCTCTTCTATTTTTTCCGGTTCTCTTCCTGGGTCTTAGTTTGTTGCAATTCTCTCCCGTTTCTGAGGATTCTGCACTTGTAGTTACTTGATCTGCACTCTCGCCTAAAAAAGGTGTTTTCTTTTGTTTACCACCTGTTGGTCTCTATACAATCTGTTTCCTTATACTGTTCTCAGATTCTGTTGAAGACATATCCGTTTGTTATATATTTTTTATCTTATGCCACCTTCGATTTCTTGTCCTTTCAGATGACCACATATGCACCCTGTCATGCACGTAGTCTTTAGTATCTCACTCAAATTTCTTGAGCTTAGTAACCATCATTTCTTCCTTCAATTTTTGTATACTGCATGTGAATTTCACCTGTTTCTGATTAAACGCCTCAAGCATTGTTTTCCAAAAGTCTGATTCTACTTTCTCAATCTCCATTTTAATATCCTTAACAGCTTTTTGTAAGTGCTGAATAGTAAGAAGCATCAGATCTAATGAATAGCGGTTGCTGAGGGCGTACCATTTTTTTACATATTCAGAATTATCTTTCAGTAGAATCGGAGTCAATGTACTTTGGAGACCTCTTGGAGACATTGATACATGTAGGGTTAAACTCAATTCTTTCTCTTTTAACATCTTAAGTTTTTTACCCAGATCATCTGTTTTCACATTGTCATAAACTTCCCATTGGAATCCCGCACGTTCAGCATCTTCAAGTATGTTTAAACTTTCTTCCTCTGTCAATGTGTAGGTATCAGCTCTTTTCTCAGTAAGTCCAGAGATTTTTTCAAACAACATTGTGTCCACTTTTTTATAGGTGATATGTTAAGGGAGACTTTATAAATGTACACTAATTAGAGATGGGCGAATCGATTCTAATGAAGTGGAATTCGTTTAGAATTTCTGGAAAACTTCGGTTCGGAACGAAGTCGAACTTTGGGGTACTTCGGGTGAACGAAGTGTGCTTTTGATTGATAAAATGGCTGCGAGCACATGCGCTACATGGGCAAAGCACTCCGGGAGGAAGAAGGGCATAGCCTGCATGACATGTGCAGAGGTGAAGCCAATCAGAGACCGGCGGGATTCTGTGACGTCACCGCACTATATAAGTCCGGGCGCGACGCCGGGAGCTCACACTCCTCTCACTGTGCTCATCAAGGAAGGTGCTGCAGCGGCTGATAGCTCTTACTGAAGAATTGATTTTTATATAGCGATTTCTGTGGGGTGTCTCAGCTTGTCTCAGAGACTGTTCTCTTAATGTTATATTTCTAATTTTTTTGGGGTATTGGATCTGAAATCCAGTGTGCGCCACTGCAGCTGCATATACATTCAATATCCAAGTGGGATCTAAGCCAGTTCCTGTTGTATTCATTTAAATAAAAAGCGTTTTTACAATACAAATACCACTTCATTTTTTGCTGCTCAATTCTATGGCGCAATTTACATCCAGGGGTTAATTAAGCGTTGTTTTGCTGGTGTGCTGACAAAAATAAACCGTCTTTTTCAACGCCAAAATATATAATCTTTTCATGTAGCCTAATTCACAAGCAAAGGTTAATTACAACTGTATCTTGTTGTGTGGCGTAGAAAAACACGCAATTGTAACACGTACAAAGCACTAGTTTTGTGCTGCTCAATTCTTTGGTGCAATTTACATCCAGGGGTTAATTAAGCGTTGTTTTGCTGGTGTGCTGACAAAAATAAACCGTCTTTTCAACGACAAAATATATAAATTTTTAATGTAGCCTAATTCACAAGCAAAGGTTAATTACAAATGTATCTCTTGTTGTGTGGCGTAGAAAAACACGCATTGTAACACGCTTACAAAGCTACTAGTTTATGCGGCTCAATTCTTTGGCGCAATTTACATCCAGGGGTTAATTAAGCGTTGTTTTGGTGGTGTGCTGAGCAAAATAAACCGTCTTTTTGAACGCCAAAAATATATAAATTTTTCATGTAGCCTAATTCACAAGCAAAGGTTAATTACAACTGTATCTCTTGTTGTATGGCGTAGAAAACACGCAATTGTAACACGCTACAAAGCTACTAGTTTATGCGGCTCAATTCTTTGGCGCAATTTACATCCAGGGTTAATTAAGCGTTGTTTTGCTGGTGTGCTGAACAAAAATAAACCGTTTTTCAACGCCAAAATATATAAATTTTTCCTGTACCAATTCACAAGCAAAGTTTAATTACAACTGTATCTCTTGTTGTGTGGCGTAGAAAACACGCAATTGTAACACGCTACAAAGCTACTAGTTTGTGCGGCTCAATTCTTTGGCGCAATTTACATCCAGGGGTTAATTAAGCGTTGTTTTGCTGGTGTGCTGACAAAAATAAACCATCTTTTTCAACGCCAAAATATTTAAATTTTTCATGTAGCCTAATTCACAAGCAAAGGTTAATTACAACTGTATCTCTTGTTGTGTGGCGTAGAAAACACGCAATTGTAACACGCTACAAAGCTACTAGTTTATGCGGCTCAAATTCTTTGGCGCAATTTACATCCAGGGTTAATTAAGCGTTGTTTTGCTGGTGTGCTGACAAAAATAAACCGTCTTTTCAACGCCAAAATATATACATTTTTCCTGTAGCCTAATTCACAAGCAAAGGTTAATTACAACTGTATCTCTTGTTGTGTGGCGTAGAAAACACGCAATTGTGACACCTACAAAGCTACTAGTTTGTGCGCTCAATTCTTTGGCAATTACATCCAGGGGTTAATTAATCGTTGTTTTGCTGGTGTGCTGACAAAAATAAACCGTCTTTTTCAAGCCCAAAATATATATAAATTTTTCATGTAGCCTAATTCATGTCCAAGTTAATTAAGCCTGTTTGTGCTTTTACATTTAGTTAAAACACAGTGTTTTTAAACGACACATACAAGTAAACTTTTCCTGGCCATTTGTGAGCGCAATTTATATCCAAGGGTTACCCAAGCTTGTTACTCGGGTTCATTTGAAGTTAAAAACAGGTGTATATCATATACAGATATCATCATCAAATAGTGTCTGTACATTTTAGAACAAACAGTATGTCAGACAGAGAGGTGGCAGGCTCTGCACCTGCGAGTGGCAGTGGCACAAACATTCCTGGAACAGGCCCAGGTCACAGCACAGCAAGGGGACGTCGCAGCAGGGGTCATTCGGTGAGGCCACAACTGCCGCTATCATCTAGCGCCGTGTGTGTTCAGCAACCCAAGGGTTCTTGATTGGTTGACTAAGGTCATCCTTTTCCTCCCAGATGACATCTGACACCCCAGCCAAGAGTCGGTGGAACCTCAGACACAACCATTAGTTGGCATGGCCCGAGCGGGTCAGCGGCCCTCACCTGTCCTCAGCCGCCTCTGTCCCATCCAGTTCCTCAGCCAGAGATCTACTATGTGGTCTGGGCTCAGCGCCACTATATAGCGAGGAATGAACAATTTGAGGAGGGCAGTCAGCAGCTACTTGGCAGCGAAGAAATGGGGCCAATATCGCCTGCTTCTTGCAGTAGGCGGCAAAGTATAGATGTGGAGAGTGGCATGGAGGTCATGTTGTGAGAGGTCAGCCTCGGCATACAAAGACCGGTGATGAGGACAGCAGTGACGATGAAACACAAATAGATGATGATGTAGCCGACCGCACTTGGAGCTGGGAGGCAAGGCTTCATCATCGTCAGGAGAAGAGGGCGTCAGCTTGCGCGTCAGGCACAGCGCAGCCAGCAATGGTCGTGTGGCCGTGAGTCAGCAGGATAGCAGCAGTGTGAGGTCGGGAGCCAAGCGGCCACGGGTAAAAAACCCGCTTCGCAGGTCCAAGAAAGTAGCAGCACAGGGCTCAGCGAGCAGCGGCGGCAGTAGTCACTCAGTGCGGAGCGTTGGCAGTAAAATCCGATACTCGGCGGTGTGGCAGTTCTTTGCTAAGACACCGGAGGAGCCGAATATGGGTATATGTAGAATCTGTGGGCAGAAAGTGAAGCGTGGCCAGGGAGCTAACGATGGCACCACGGCCCTGCGTCAACACATGCAGCATCACCATCCGGTGGCCTGGGAGAAACGTGGCTCAGATGTGGTGGTCCATCCTGCCGCCGCAGCAACAGCATCAGCAGCAGCGCCCAGTGGCACGAATGCCATTGCAGCCAGTCAAGGCTCCACCACATCTGCAGAAGGGAGCTGCTTCTCTTTGACATCATCTCCTGGTCCAGATGCTCCTGCTCCTCGCTACTCATGGCGCCAGCAGTCGTTCAGCGAGGTGATTGCAAAGAGACAACAGTATGCGTCCAAGCATCCTAAGGTGGAGCAGCTGACCGTGCTCCTGTCCAAGTTGTTGGTACTGCAGTCCCTCCCTTTCCAAATGGTGGAGTCTGCACCGTTCAGAGAACTAATGGCTTGTGCCGAGCCGAGATTGAGAGTTCCAAGTCGTAATTTCTTTTCCAAAAAGGCAGTACCAGCACTTCATAAATATGTAGAACAGAAGGTGGGTCAGTCCTTGAGCTTTTCGGTTTGTTCCAAGGTGCACGGCAGCGTGGACGTCTGGAGCTGTAACTACGGTCAGGGCCAGTACATGTCCTTTACGGCCCACTGGGTGAATGTGCTTCCAGCCCAGGCACACCAACAACTTGGACAGGAGACGCCGCTTTCTCCTCCACGTTGTCAAACTGCTGCACCTGCGCCAATGTCCGCCTCCTCCTCCTCTACCACCACCACCATCTCAGCCTCCACAAGTACTGCTCCATCATACCACATGTTATGGCACAGCGTGTCACGCATTCTACACCTGGCTTGCCTCGCGAAGGAAGTCACACAGGGGAGGAACTGCTCCGCGTCATGCAGCAAGAAATCGATGTGTGGCTTTCTCTGCGCCATCTGCAAATCGGAACCATGGTGACGGACAATGAGGACCATGGTGTCCGCGCTGCACCGAGGAGGGATGGTCCATGCGCCCTGCATGGCGCACGTGTTCAATCTGGTTGTGAAAAGGTTCCTGAAGTCTTCCACCGATCTTCAGCAGATTCTGAAAATGGCCAGGAAACTGTGCATGCACTTTATCCATTCCTACAAAGCCAGGAACACCCTCCTCGAGTTGCAGCGGCAGAACGGCCTCCCCCAACACACTCTGATATGCGATGTTTCCACCCGCTGAATTCCAGCCTACACATGTTGGACCGACTGTATGAACAGAGAAAGGCCATTAACGATTTTTTGATGATCCAGGCAGACAGAAGTACTCACCTGTGTAACTTTGATGTCAGCCAGTGGCAGCTCATGCGTGACACCTGCCGTTTGTTGAGGCCATTCGAGGAGGCGACGTTATTTGTCAGTCGCCAGGACTACGGGATGAATAACATCATTCCACTGCTTCATGTCCTGGAACAGATGCTGAAAAATCTGTCTGGGCAGGGGACTGGAGACGTGGCGACTACATCTCGTGCCCACATGAGTCCGGTGGGGACTGAAATGGAGGAGGAGGAGGAGGATATTGGAGCAGAAGCATTGTCTGGAGAAATGAGTGGAATTTCTAACCAGGAGACAAGAGAGCAGGAGCAGAGCAGCTGAGAGGTAGATTGGAGATGAGGAAGACGAGGCAGATGACCCCCAAGCACCATGGCAGTATACAGTGGAAATGGAGGCAGGAGCCCCTCGAGTCACTTGTGCAGATGGCCCACAGCATGCTTATTTGCCTGCTAGTGACAGCCAAATATCAGCATCCGGCAGAGGGATGGCTTCTGGCTCTCCACCCTATTGGATCCTCGCTACCGCGTCCAAAATGGGAGCCTTTTTCCCAGCTATGAGAGGGAAGACAAACTCAAATACTATAGGGAAATCCTCCGTAATCAGTTGGCTGCTGCCTATGTGCAGCATCGTCCCTCCTCTGACAGGTCTGACCGGGGGGTTCCTCAGCGCTCATGTACTACTGCCGTGGCTGCTGGGGGAAGGTGGGGGATAGGAGCAGTACCAGCTCCATCAGTAGTAACCTAAGTCTGGAGTCACTGATGAGCAGCGTCCTTCACCCGCCTAGTGAGGAGGGCAGTCGCCAGCAGCAGCAGCAGGACCTGGAGCAGTCCCTGAACCAACAGGTTGTGGCCTACTTGGACAGCACTCTGCCACCTCAGTTAGAAATCCCTGACTACTGGGCAGCCAAACTGGAATGTGTGGCCGCAACTTGCCGAGTTTGCAGTGGAGAAGCTGTCCTGCCCAGCCAGTAGTGTGGCATCAGAGCAGGTGTTCAGTGCAGCGGGGCAATCGTTACCCCAAGGAGAACCCGCTTGTCCACTGGAAATGTGGAACGACTGACCTTTGTCAAGATGAATCAGGCGTGGATCGGCCAGGATTTCCACACACCAATGCCTTAGGCGTCAGTCTGGGTTCAAACTACCTGCCTCAGCCACTATTCTGATGCCGCCACCCGCCTGATGCCACACATCTGCTGACAGTTTCTCCATCTGCCTACCACCATCTTTACCAGGGACTGGTATTGCCACCCATCTCAACACTCTGTCATTGTGCCACTCTATGACCTCATGCTGCTGCTGCTGTTGCTGTTGCCGTGACATCCACACTGTGTCATTGTGCCACTGTCTGACCTCATGCTGCTGCTGTGGCTGCTGCCATGTCCTCCACACTGTGTCATTGTGCCACTGCCTGACCTCATGCTGCTGCCGCCGTGACCTCTGCTCTCAGTCATTGTGCCACTCTGTGGCTTCCTCCTGTTTTGCCACCTCCAGAATGTCATTGTGCCACTGCCTGATCTCATGCTGCTGCTGTCGTGACCTCCACACTGTGTGATTGTGCCACTCTGTGGCCTAATACTGTTTTGCCGCCTCCAGAATGTCATTGTGCCACTGCCTGATCTCATGCTGCTGCTGTCGTGACCTCCACACTGTATCATTGTGCCACTCTGTGGCCTAATACTGTTTATCCGCCTCCAGAATGTCATTGTGCCACTGCCTGATCTCATACTGCTGCCGCCGTGACCTCCACACTGTGTGATTGTGCCACTCTGTGGCCTAATACTGTTTTGCCGCCTCCAGAATGTCATTGTGCCACTGCCTGATCTCATGCTGCTGCTGTCGTGACCTCCACACTGTATCATTGTGCCCCTCTGTGGCCTAATACTGTTTTGCCGCCTCCAGAATGTCATTGTGCCACTGCCTGATCTCATGCTGCTGCTTTCGTGACCTCCACACTGTATCATTGTGCCACTCTGTGGCCTAATACTGTTTTGCCGCCTCCAGAATGTCATTGTGATACTGCCTGATCTCATGCTGCTGCTGTCGTGACCTCCACACTGTGTGATTGTGCCATTCTGTGGCTTCCTCCTGTTTTGCCACCTCCAGAATGTCATTGTGCCACTGCCTGACCTCATACTGCTGCCGCCGTGACCTCCGCTATCAGTTCATTGTCCACTCTGTGGCTTCCTCCTGTTTTGCCACCTCCAGAATGTCATTGTGCCACTGCCTGACCTCATGCTGCTGTGGCTGCCGCCGTCACCTCCACACTCTGTCACTAATGTTGCCACCTGAGCTCTCAGCTTGTTTTTTTCCAGCTTTCGCTGGCATGACTTTATCAGGCTACATTCCCGCTTGAGTTTTTTGGTCAGTTTTGCCCTCGTAAGTGCCCAGGGAATTTTATAGTGAAGCGATTCTAAGAGCGGCGGCAGTCATCTGAGTGTCATACTAAAACACAACATTGTATGAAGACCAAACCAAGCTCCGTCTGCATATTTAAGCATGGCACAACGTTCTACAGCACCCTGCAGGCTCTGTGCAGCCTGGACATAGCTGCTTTTTAACGCGATTCGTGCCGAAGTAATTCGGAACGAAACAAATTTTGTCGGAAAATTGAGAAATTCGCCCATCTCGAACACTAATAAATGTCAAATTATCACCTTTCCAATATCCTTTGCAATATGCCATCATAACTGAAATAAGTACAAAGGATATTGGAAAGCTGATAATTTGACATTTATTAGTGTACGTTCCCTAGCGAATCCTGTTATGCTACCGTCTGCTGTCCTTGCTTGTAACTAACCTGTCCACGTTTGCTTGCTACTTGCTGTTCTTGTCGTACCTGCCTGCCTGTCCATGCATCTTGCTGCTCTACGTTCCAGCCCACTCCAGTGTTCTACGTCTCTTGCTCGGCTGTCACTGCTAGTACCTGCGTCGGGGGTAGCGATCTATATGTTCCCTGCAGCAAAGCCCTTCCTGCTTTGCGGTGGGCGCCGGTGAAGACAAGGGGCCCTTTAGACTCCGCTCCCCGGCATAGGCTACATATACTCTGTGCGGTGACCAGAGGATCCACCTTATTCTACGCTGTGACTCAGGACAAGCATGATAGTTAGTTTTTTTCCACCTCGCCTTCCAAGAGCCATAACTTTTTTATTTTTCCATCCTAATAGGCAAAACAGGGTTTGTTTTTCTGTAGGACAAGATTTACTTTTTAATGGTGTCATGACCATACCATATAGTGTACTGAGAGGGCAAAAAAAATTCTAAGTGGGGTGAAATGTGAAAAAAACTTTCTTGCACCATGTTTGCATGGGTTTTGCTGTTATGGCATTCCTTTTCAATATAAATGATGTATTATCTGTCATACCAAATATGGTACCAAATATGAAGGGTTTTCGTTATGTTTTCATACTTTTTACAAAAAAATAAACCCACTAATTTTTAAAAGTAAGAGACAATGTATATCATTAATGATGTGATAACAGATACTAGTAAATGATTCCATGAGCATGCATTGAGGTCCATAGAAATATCCTGGCTTTTATAACCCATATTTAGGTGTCCGCTGCTATAGTCAGCTGGCACTAGCTGCGTATGAAGTGGACACAGCAACTGAGCCCACGCCATACATACTAGTACATACTGGCAGTATGACGTACTCACATGTCATACATCAGTAGGGGGCTAACGGGCAAGAGTATACAGGCTACATATGTACTCTAAGCACATGTTCACGTGTTGGATTTTTAAAGTAGAAAAAATTGGCGTGAAATTTGCACCAGAAGTCTAAGGTGATACCTTATGATTTCTGCTGCAGATTTTCTGCTGCAGCACCAGTTTTCACCCCATTTCAATGTGGGTACTATGGCAAAAGATTCCTATTGATATTCATAGGATATGGCTTCCAAGTGGGGTCCGACACAGAATCTGCACCAAAATTTGCAGAAAGTTATAAAAATGCCTCAAAAAATTACCTTATATTATTTTGGGATTTAGCAAATATAAATAATTTTGGTAATCCTAATTGACCTAAAACAGGTAAAGGGTTTTTTTTTTTTAAAAGATATGAGAAAAACATGCATATGTGTCTTTTTATATAGAGTATGTAAACTTCTGGTTCCAACTGTATATTTAAGCTACATGTGCACATTTTCTCTAAGCATTTTTAGCCCTGTGTTGTCACCCACTGCACTTTTGGATTTTTGCTAGGCAACATCCCAGGCATATTCACCTTAGCATTTTCAGGATCCTACATGAGTAGGTAGGAAATTAAATTGAATTTCACTGCAGTTTCCCTTTAAAGGAAGTGTGTCACTTATTTTATTTTAATCTTATTAATTAGTTTTACCACATTTATCAGATTTTTCAAGATGCCCCAGACCATAAGACACACCTAAGTTTTAGTTTGCTTTGAAATACAATTAACCTAATTTTGCTGTTGGGTATTTTTATTTTCTATACTGTTTACTGTATGGGATAAATAGTGTTTTAATTTTATAGATCAGAGTTTTATTAATGTGGCGATGCCAGCTATGTTTATTTTTTTGATTTTATTGCATAACAGGTGTTTACTTTTTTTCTATATATTTACTTTGTCCACTAAGGGGTATGATCGCTTGTACACTATATTGCAATAGCAATATATTGCAGAACATTGTACAATAAAGGCTCTCATATTGCACTCTGCCTTACAGGGGTGTAGGTTAGGCAATGGAATGGTACACAGCATTCCTTTTAAACCACTTAAATGCTGTGGTGACATTTACCGCATTTTTGGGGGTTAAAGATCAGATCCGTACATATGATCTTATCTAGCAATAGTGCAGCTGAAAACACCATTACCACCCATGTATAAAAAGTAAAGCTATCGTCCCCCCCACATTAAAGCTTTAAGAGCACAAATTTTTTTACCCCTTTTTCGAAAAAAGTAAGGTAAATGAATGAATAATTAATAGAAATGTTTGTTTTTTAAGTTGTAAATATTTCTTTTGTTAAACAATCCATAGGGTGACCATACATGAGACACACACTTAGTTCCTCTATGTCCTTTATAGACAGGACAACATGTATCTGTACTTATATCATGGTGAAATAATTGTCGGTCAAATGACGAGCAAAGATCATAAATTATTACAGTCTCCAGGAGCTAAAGACATACACCATCCTCCTCAAGACATCAGGAAAAATCTGTACAGAATCTTTCACAATCCTCCTCTGAAAGGAGGAAAAAGTACCATCTAAAAAATTTTGTAATATCTAAGATTCAAATTGATTCTAAAAAGGGGAAATTTGTTTGAATTTCGGGAAAACTTTGGTCTAACGAAGTCGTAGTTTGAGGTACTTCGCGGGAACAAGCGTGCTTTTGTTTATAAAATGGCTGCGAGCACATGCTTTACATGGCAAAGCCTTGGGGGGAAGAAAGGATACCCACATGAATGTGCAGAGATAAGCCAATCAGAGCCCGGGGGAATTCTTACGTCACCGCACTATAAGTCCGGCACGACGCTGGGAGCCATACCGCCTCATGTACTGAGTAGGGAAGGTGCTCCCGGGGCTGCTTAGATAGCTGTAAAAAAAAATCATTTTATAACGATTTTTGGGATGTCACAGCTTGTCTCAGAGACGCTTTTTTTCGTTTAATTCTGGGGGTATTGGACGAAGCCCAGTGTCGTCCAATCAGGCAAATACTTTTAATGCAATCTGCTCACAGCACATTGAATACCCAAGGGGTTTATCAAACCCTTTTCCTGTTGATTCATTTAAAAAACACGTTTTTACAATCCAAATACCACTTAAATTTTTTGTTGCCATTTCTTTTCCAATTTACTTCCAGGGTTAATTAAGGTTTTCGCGTGTGGTCACTAAAAGAAACCTTTTTTTTTCACTGCAAAAAGAAAATTTGCCTGTAGCATAATTCAAAACCGAATTAAAATTTTTTTCTGTTTTGGGTTTCCATAAAAAAACCCGTTTTAAAACCTAAAAAAGCTGGTAATTTTTGGCAGCACATTTCTTTGCGCAATTTACACCAAAGGGGTTTAATAAGTATTTTCTGCATTGAACTTAGTAAAATAAAGTTCTTTTTCACCGACAAAAAGAAATTTTCCCCTTGCATAATTCACAACCAAATTTAATTTTACAATTTTTTTGTTTTTGGGTGTACCGTAAAAAACACCCTTTTTAACCCCCTAAAAAGCGGTAATTTTTGGTTGCCCTTTTTTTTGCGCAATTTAGATATGGGGGTTAAAATTAGCGTTGTTCTGCTTTTGTGGTCACTAAAAGAAATGTTCTTTTTCACCCCCAAAAAAGCAAAATTTTCCTGTACATAATTCATAAAACCAAGGGTTTAAATTAACCTGTTTTTGCTTTATATTCAGTAAAAAAACACAGCTTTTTAAAAGGACATACAAGTAATTTTTTTCCGGCCCTTTGTGGAGCGCAAATTTTTATCCAAGGTTACCCAAGTTTTACTGGGTCACTTGGTCAAATACAGGGTGTGTATTTTTTCAATACAGAAATCCTCAAACAGGTTTACATTTTTGAAAAAACAGTTTTTCAGACAGGGGAGGGGAGGCTCTTTATGCGAGTGGCAGTGCACAAACATCCTGAGCAATCCAGGTCGCAGCACAGCAAGGGGGACGTGCAGCAGGGGGGCACTCGGAGGCCACAACTGCCGCTGCATCAGCGCCGTGTGTTGACCCCGCAACCCAATGGTTCTTAATTGGGTTTACTAGGGATCCACTTCCCCCAATACATCGACAACCCTAGCCAAAAGTCGGTGGGATCTCAGACACAACCCTTAGTTTGCATGGCCCAGAGGGGGTCAGCGGGCCCCCACCTCCTCAACCCCCCCCCTGTCCCATCCGGTTCCCTAGCCAAGATCAAATTTTGGTCTGGGCTCAGTGCTACTATATACGAGGGAACAATTTGAGGGGGGGCATCAGCAGTACTTGGCAGCGAAAAAGGGCCAATATCCCCTGCTTCTTGAGTGGGCGGCAAAGTATGATGTGGAGAGTGGCTGGGAGGTCATGTTGTGAGGGGTCAGCCCCTGCAACCAAAACCCGGGATGAGGGCAGCAGGGCATGAAAAACTAATCGATGAGAAGTAGCCACCGCATCGGAGCAAGGGCTTCACATCGCAGAAAGAGGGCGTCCTTGCGCGCCAGGCGCGGCACAGCCAGCAATGGGGTTGTTGGCCGTGAGTCAGAGGGAACAGCAGGTGAGTTCGGGAGCCAAGCACCCTGGGGGAAAAAACCCCTTTGCAGGCCAAGAAAGTAGCGGGACAGGGGCTCAGCAGTACGGTTGGTAGTATCACTCAGGCGGGGCGTTGGGGGTAAAATCAGTACTCGGCGGTGTGGCAGTTTTTGCTAAGTCATGGAGGAGCCGAAAAAAATTTTATTAAACTTTGGGGGAAATGAAGCTTGGCCAGGGGAAATAATGTTGGAACACGGCCCGGCAACACATGCAGCGTCACCACCGGTGGCCTGGGGGAAACGTGGGTCAATTGGGGTCCATCCTGCCGCCGCCCAGCAAAAACAGTAGCAGTGGCCAGTGGCCGCATGCCTTGCAGCCGTCAAGGGTCCTCACCCCTTTCAGAAGGGGGCTGTTTTTCCTTTGCCATCATCTCTCGGTCCAGATGCTCCCGCTCCTCGTACTTGGGGCCAGCCGGTTTCAGCGAGGCGATTGCAAAGAGACAAAATATGCGTCCCCAAACCCTCCTAAGGTGCAGAAGCTGACCGTGCTCCCGTCCAAGTTTTGGTACTGCGTCCCTCCCTTTCCAAATTGTGTGCTCTGAACAGTTCATAGAACTAATGTCTTGTGCCTAGCCGAGATGGAGAGTTCCAAGCCGTAATTTCTATTCCAAAAAGGCAGTACAAGCACTTCATAAATATTTAGAACAGACGGTGGGCCAGTCCTTGAGCTTATCGGTTTGTTCCAAGGTGAACGGCAGCGCGGACGTCTGGAGCTGTAACTACGGTCAGGGCCAGGACATGTCCTTTATGGCCCACTGGGTGAATGTGCTTCCTGCCCAGGCACACCAACAACTTGGACAGGAGACGGCGCTTTCTCCTCAACGTTGTCAAACTGCGGCTCCTGCGCCAATGTCTGCCTTCTCCTCCTCCACCACCACCATCATCTCAGCCTCCACAAGTACTGCTCCATCATACCACATGTGTAGGGCACAGGAGTGTCACGCAGTTCTACACCTGGCTTGCCTCGGCGAATGCCGTCACACAGGGGAGGAACTGCTCCGCGTCATGCAGCAAGAAATCGATGTGTGGCTTTCTCCGCGCCAACTGCAAATCGGAAACATGGTGACGGACAATGGGAGTAACATGGTGTCCGCGCTGCACCGAGGAGGGATGATCCATGCACCCTGCATAGCGCAAGTGTTCAATCTGGTTGTGAAAAGGTTCCTGAAGTCTTCCACCGATCTTCAGAAGATTCTGAAAATGGCCAGGAAACTGTGCATGCAGTTCATCCATTCCTACAAAGCCAGGAACACCCTCCTCGAGTTGCAGCGGCAGAACAGCCTCCCCCAACACACTCTGATATGCGATGTTTCCACCCGTTGGAATTCCAGCCTGCACATGTTGGACCGACTGTATGAACAGAGAAAGGCTATTATCGATTTTTTGATGACCCAGGCGGACAGGAGTACTCCCCTGTGTAACTTTGATGTCAGCCAGTGGCAGCTCATGCGTGACACCTGCCGTTTGTTGAGGCCATTCGAGGAGGCAACGTTATTTGTCAGTCGCCAGGACTACGGGATGAATAACGTCATTCCACTGCTTCATGTCCTGGAACAGATGCTGAAAAATCTGTCTGGGCAGGGGACTGGAGACGTGGCGACTACATCTCATGGCCACTTGAGTCCAGTGGGGACTGAGCTGGAGGAGGAGGAGGAGGAGGAGGACATTGGAGCAGAAGCATTGTCTGGTGAAATGAGTGGATTTTCTACCCAGGTGACAAGAGAGGAGGAGCAGGAGCAGCTGGAGGAGGTAGATGGAGATGAGGAAAACGAGGCAGATGACACGCAAGCACCGTGGCAGTATACAGTGGAGATGGAGACAGGGAGCCCCTCGGAGTCACTTGTGCAGATGGCCCACAGCATGCTGATTTGCCTGGCTAGTGACAGCCGAATAGTCAGCATCCGGCAGAGGGATGACTTCTGGCTCTCCACCCTATTGGACCCTCGCTACCGGTCCAAAATGGGAGCCTTTTTCCCAGCTGCTGAGAGGGAGGACAAACTCAAATACTATAGGGAAATCCACCATAGTCAGTTGGCCGCTGCCTATGTGCGGCATCGTCCCTCCTCTGACAGGTCTGACCGGGGGGTTCTTCAGCGCTCATGTACTATTGCTGTGGCTGCTGGGGGAAGGTGGGGGGGGAGGTAGGAGCAATACCAGCTCCATCAGTAGCAACCTAAGTCTGGAGTCACTGATGAGCAGCTTCCTTCACCCGCCTAGTGCGGAGCGCAGTCGCCAGCAGCAGCAGCAGGACCTGGAGCAGACCCTGAACCAACAGGTGTTGGCCTACTTGGACAGCACTCTTCCACCCCAGTTAGAAGATATGCTGGACTACTGGGCCGCCAAACTGGATGTGTGGCCGCAACTTGCCGAGTTTGCAGTGGAGAAGTTGTCCTGCCCGGCCAGAAGTGTGGCATCAGAGCGGGTGTTCAGTGCGGTGGGGGCCATCGTTACCCCAAGGACAACCCGCTTGTCCACGGGAAATGTGGAACGACTGACCTTTGTCGAGATGAATCAGGCGTGGATCGGCTAGGATTTCCACACACCAATGCCTTAGGGGTCAGATTACATCAGCCATGACGCCTCACCCAAACTTTGAGAAATGAGTCTGGGTTCAAACTACCTGCCTCAGCCACTATTCTGATGCCGCCACCCGTCTGATGCCACACATCTGCTGACAGTTTCTCCATCTGCCTACCACCATCTTTACCAGGGACTGGTATTGCCACCCACCTCCACACTCTGTCATTGTGCCACTCTATGACCTCATGCTGCTGCTGTTGCTGGTGCCGTGACATCCATACTGTGTCATTGTGCCACTCTCTGGCCTCATGCAGTTGCTGCCGTCACCTGAACTCTCTGTCATTGTGCCACTCTGTGGCCTACTACTGTTTTGCCACCTCTAGAATTTGTCATTGTGCCACTGTCTGACCTCATGCTGCTGCTGTGGCTGCTGCCGTGACCTCCACACTGAGTCATTGTGCCCACTCTGTGGCCTACTCCTGTTTTTGCCACCTCCAGAATTTCATTGTGCCACTCTCTGACCTCATGCTGCTGCTGCCGTAACCTTCACTCTCTGTTATTGTGCCACTCTGTGGCCTACTACTGTTTTGCCACCTCCAGAATGTCATTGTGCCACTGCTTGACCTCATGCTGCTGCTGTGGCTGCTGCCGTGACCTCCACACTCTGTCATGGTGCCACTCTCTGACCTCATGCTGCTGCTGTGGCTGTTGCCGTGACCTCCACACTGTGTCATTGTGCCACTCTGTGGCCTACTCCTGTTTTTGCCATCTCCAGAATGTCCTTGTGCCACTCTCTGACCTCATGCTGCTGTGGCTTCTGCCGTCACTTCCACACTCTGTCACTGATGTTGCCACTTGAGCCCTCAGCTTGTTTTTTTCCAGCTTTCGCTGGCATGATTTTATCAGGCTACATTCCCACTTGAGTTTTTTGGTCAGTTTTGCCCTCTTAAGTGCCCAGGGAATTTTATAGTGAAGCGATTCTAAGAGCGGCGGCAGTCATCTGCGTGTCATACTAAAACACAACATTGTATGAAGACCAAACCAAGCTCCCTCTGTAAGAAATTCCCTGTATCATATACATATATATTCATATAAATATCATAAATAAATATGTATCTATACAAACATATACTGTATATATACAATCACCCTCTTACTGGGTTAGATTCGAAAGGTTAGGTGCAATAAAATGAGACACACGAGTAAACACATATTGTACAGCATGTGAGATTGATTTATGGTTATTAAAGAATATGGATATGCACAGGAACAAAAAGAAAGGAAACAAATGTTACACAACCAATTACCAATAACAGAAAACAAATCATACAAATCAAATAACAAAATACGTTATATTACCACCAAGTTCATGTGCAGTGCAGAGCCATGTGCCATCTTGCTGGCTTCCTCCCCAAGAGACAAAAAAAGCTGTCCAAGAGCATACTGGTCTATTTTATAGGCCATACCTGCCCCCATCTCAAGACGATACCTGCCCCCATCTACCCATGAGGCTTTGCACACTTTTAGTCTCCACCTTCAGTCAGGTTATAAAATGTTGTCCTGAGCCCTATTGTTTTACCTTAATTAGCAAGTGAAAGGCATCAGGACAACCAGTCTAAACTGCCATGTGATTCATGCTAGAGCCTTCATCTTAGATTGTACAATTGAAATACCTTCTATATATTATACCAAAATATACCTCATTATAAGTATTTCATTTTTCAAACTTCTGTATTTCTTACACCTCTGCATATTTAAACATGGCACAACGTTCTACAGCACCCTGCAGGCTCTGTGCAGCCTGGAAATAGCTGTTTTTTAACGTGATTCGTCCCGAAGTAATTTGGACCGAAACTAATTTTGTCGGGAAATTCGGCGAAGTCACCGAATCAAATTTTTGAGAACTTCTCCCATCTCTAGTAATATCCCCTGCAGATTTCTGGACATTTAAGAGATTACAATATTGTATAATAGTCTCTAAATTGTGTGCAGATTTAATTGTGATTAGTTAGCAAATCATCAGTAGAGGCTCAAATATCAGCAACTATCACCAGCAGGGACTCAGTTTTCACCAAAAATGCTTATGCCCTCCCATTCTTTTCCCCCTCCACAAATCTAACCTGGCATAATCCGTCAAATACAGTGTTTGGGATCTCTGAGCCACCAGAAGACATCTTGATGTTCAGAATCAATGTTATGGACTAAAGCTAGTTCACTAGAGGCCACCGCTTCTTCCAAAAAAATCCTAGTTGCAAGTAAATCTTTAAATGGTTCAATTTAATTAATTCAGATTTACCTATTCATACACTTACTTAGGGTGCTTCCACATGGTGCATTTTTGGTGCATTTTTTAACTAGCAGAAATGCACAGCTCTATTGATCTCTTGGCCACTGAGAAAATGGTAATATTGTAAAATCCTGTATTTGTTTTAAGTATTTTTAGAGAAATATCCAGTAAAAAGCAGTACATAAACTAGTAGAAAGTTCAAAAATACATGGCAAGCATGGTTACCACTGTTAAATTTTTTTTTAAAAGTTTAGAGAAGGAAGTGTTTCTTTTAACATGTGTATGATGCAATAATGCCCCTGTTTCAAATATATATTTTCTGTGAGTGTCTTGTGACAGGTTTTATGTGAATTCTCACAGTCTCCTTTTCCACCATTACTATTATTGATGTAGGTGCCTATAAAATAAGATGTATGACTTACATTCATTAAAAAATAAAAAATATTCCATTATGAAGTTTAACACATAACAAATTTACCTTCTTTTATTCTTTTTCTTACGATCAGAAATACAAATTACCAAATTTAGGAAGACATATAAAAACTGCCTAGGTGTAAAACTTTCTTTGTTGCCCATGCCAACAAATTATTTTTTAAGAGCATTATATGAAATAAAAGGAGATTGTTGCTATGGGCAACAAAAAAAGTCTTAGACAGTTTTCATACATGTCTCCTTTCATTTTTATAGTTATGCATCATTTCATTTTCCAAATGGTGTAAAGCTGTATCCCAAATTTATCTTAAAATGTGTATACATTCTAAGCTGTAACATAATATTATATGAATAAACAATTGTATTTAGAAAATAAACAAGCAATTTTTAATATGCTTTAAATAAATCCTTAAATCCCTAACAACTGCCAAAAACTTTCAATGCGACCACTGAGGTTTTCTATCCTACAGCATATTTTTATGACACTGCAGAAATAAAACTATACCGTTCTCATACTACCTTAAACTGGGTGCTCTGCTCTAAAAACAGCAGAGCTCCTGCCATAATGGTTCTAATTAGAGATGAGCGAATTTCTCAAAAATTCAATTTGGCCGATTTGCCGAATTTTTCCTAAAAATTAGTTTTGTTCTGAATTTATTCGTGACAAATCGCATTAAAAAACAGCTACTTCCTGGCTACAGAGAGCCTATAGGGTGCTGTAGAACATTGTGCCATGCAGAAATATGCATAGGGAGTGTGATTTGGTATTGGAACAATGCTGTGTTTTAGTAGGACACGCAGATGACAGACGCTGCTCTCAGAATCGCTTCACACTTCACTTATCTGGGCAGTTACAGGGGCAAAACTAACTAAATAACTGAAGTGGGAACGCAGCCTGACAAGGTAATGACAGCGCCAGCTAGGAATAACCGAGCATCAGATGATTCCACAGATTATTACAGAACCTGTTCTGTTAAAGGTTGATACATGTAGACTCCCACCCCTAAAAAGTGGAGAGGGTGTCAGCAGTAATTTTTCGTTGACGTCACTGATCATTTTGCCCTTCCTTTGATCCATCAGTGTCTGCTTTCAATTGGTCAATCATAGTGATGAGCGATTGTGTCAACTATCGTGATCGATTCGATAGTCGATATCGTCAATTATCAAGACGATTTTCGATAGTCGATAATAGATTATCGCCGATGACCATTAATGTCTATGGGAGAGGAACAACACCTTCATTCTTACACCCAAACAGGGCTGGAGAAGCTGGAATTATCCACAACAGTAAACTGGATATGTGCTACATCTTAGGCAACACACTTAGGTTATAAAAGCCACAGAAAAAAAAAGTCACAGACTATTCACTATCCCTGTCTTGTACCACAGCGTGACCCTTAAACCTGCATGACCCACAAATTAAAAAGTGCCAGAAGGCAGTATGATTTAAACCATCATTTTACTTGAACTGGACAATAACTATCCCTGTCCTAGAACGCAGCATGACCCTTAAACCTGTCTGACACACAGATTAAAAACTGACATAAAAAGGAGTCTTTCAACCACCATTTTTAGGATGGAATCCCACCACGGCTTTGTTTCTATTTTTTTATTGTATTAAATGGGTTGTCTCATTACAGGGATTGCTAGCTATGTTAAAGCTCTTGCAAAAACAAGTCATTTTGCAATATGTGTCCATTAACAGTGTCCTACCTATTCCTGTTTTTGACAGCACCATCCCCTTGAGCCACTGTTGACAATTGTGAAGAACAAATGTCTGTTAGAAATCACATTTTTTAGAATAGGACCTGTAGTATAGCTGAATTTCACAGCAACATGCCCCCAAAAATTCAAAACATGACCCTTGAGCCACTCTTGACAACTGTGAAGAACAAATGTCTGTCAGAAACCACATTTTTTAGAATAGGCCCTGACCCAGCGATGACAGGCCTGACGGTCCTGCAACGAACTATCTGCTGGCTTGGCGTGTTGACGCCAGCACTGGAAGGAGCACCTTCTCTTATACCTCTACCTCCATGTCCTACACCCCTCTTTGCTCGCTTACCACCTGCATTTCGCTTCATGTTCAGAAAGATAAAAATTTAAGAAGGTATGGAAGAGTTTTTGACAGTCTCTTATTAAAAGACAGGAAATCACAGCTATTCTTAAATCCCTCTAAGTGCCTACAGCCAACTAGGATTAGAAACTGAAATGTTTCTAGCGAATACCTGTGAAATGCGGTCTGGTGGAAGAACCATAAGACAAAATCAACAGTGTTCTTCCTTTAGTCCCAGGGATTTACAACTGCCCAGTAAGACTAGGAATTTATAGTTTTCAACAAAAAAACTATCATACAAGTGCGCAATCTGCGCCAAACTGAGATTCACCGAGCGCAATAAAACTATTCAGAAGTTACACAGATGAGAAATTGCGTTTTTTGCAGCAATGACAAACAAGAACAGTTGCTAGAATTTTTTTTATCAGAATTGTCGTACAACGTGGCTATTTGAAAAAAACTAGGGCCACACCACGTGCAATACAACTATTTAAAAGTTATACGGATAACAAACGGTGGTTTTTGCACCAATGAAATATACCAACAGTAACTACGAAATTTCTGTATCCAAATTTAAGAACAAGGTGGCTATTTGAAAAAAACTGGGGCGAACTAAAGTGCAATACAGCTATTTAAATGTTATACGGATAAAAAAGGTGGTTTTTGCACCTATGAAATACACCTGCAATTACTAGCAAATTTCTGTATCCTAATATAAGTACAAGATGGGTCTTTGAACAAAACTGGGCAGCGCCAAAGTGAAAAACACCTAATTAAATTGTGTACGGATAATAAAAGGTGGTTTTTGCACCTATGAAATAAACCTGCAATTACTAGCAAATTTCTGTATCCTAATATAAGTACAAGATGGGTCTTTGAACAAAAATGGCCTGCGCCAAAGTGAAAAACAACTAATTAAATTGTGTACGGATAATCCTTTCTGTCCTACTGTACTGTCTATTATTATGTATCAAGAAAATAATAAAAAATGTTAATGATAAAAAAATAAATAAATTATGTACGGATAATAAAAGGTGGTTTTTGAACCGATGAAATACACCTGCAATTACTAGCAAATTTCTTTATTGTAATATAAGTACAAGGTGGGTCTTTGAACAAAAATGGCCTGCGCCAAAGTGAAAAACACCTAATTAAATTGTGTACGGATAATAAAAGGTGGTTTTTGCACCTATGAAATGCGCCCGCAATTACTAGCAAATTTCTGTATCGTAATATAAGTACAAGGTGGGTCTTTGAACAAAACTGGGCCGCGCCAAAGTGAAAAACACCTAATTAAATTGTGTACGGATAATAAAAGGTGGTTTTTGCACCTATGAAATACACCTGCAGTGACTAGAAAAGTTCTGTATCCAAGTGTAAGTACAAGGTGGGTCTTTCAAAAAAACTGGGCTGCACAAAAGTGAAAAAAAAAACTAATTAAATCGTGTACGGACAATAAAAGGTGGTTTTTGCACCTATGAAATACACCTGCAGTTACTAGAAACGTTCTGTATCCGAATGTAAGTACAGGGTGAGTCTTGGAACAAAACTGGGCTGCACAAAATACAAGGTACTATTTCACCACAAACTGGCCAAAAGCTGGTAAAAAAAAAAGCCATTTCAATGCAGGTTCAAAGCAGTCTGGGCTGCACAATATACACTCTCCTTTCAAAAGCCTGCCTGTCTGTGTTTGCACGCACCCTCCCCCCCGACCACCCACACCGTGGCTGTACAGCGCTAGATGCTTCTTTAAAAGTCTCAGCCTTACTAAATAAGAACTGAAATTCTCTAATCTACCCATGTTCTAATGTTCACCGCTAAAAGCATAGTTGTCTGTGTGAACAAAGAGAACTGTGTCGCAGAGCTGTATTGAGGAGAAAGCTAACACACGTCCTGCTCTTATGAGACACACTGACACTAGTAAAACGAGGTCATGTGATTTTTCCAGCCAATGACAACCATATACATCACAGTCATGATGTCGCACACCCAGCTCACCCTGCTCTATGCTCTAAGCTGATTTGCTGGTCGCCAAAATGACAGAAAGCGTCGAAAATGGCGCGATAGTAATAGATTATGAGCAGATTCTCACCTAAATTATCGGGTGATCAGAAAATTCCGATCACCATAAAAACCGTGTCGGTTTCAACTTTGTCGATTATAATCGCTCAACACTAGTCAATAATCCATCAGTATTGCTAAAACCAAAAAGAAAAGGAGTTGATCAAAAACAGAGATGACAAGTAAATGGAATATTTGCATGTCTTCTGTGTTTTGTATCCACTCCTGCTTTTGGCTACCTAATCATCAGATAATCCTATTGCAAACAAAGGACCATGTCACACTGGCCTTATGGCTTCTCCGAAGACACAATCCGTTGTGTTATAACTTTTCATTCCTTCTGACAGATTAAATGAAGGGGAAAACCAAACATAGTGGCAATGTCATAGAGTGGTGGAGGGTGGAAACAGTATTAGGAAACTACAGAGTGGTCGAGTGAGAAAGTGGTCAGTTGGCAGCAGCATGAGTAGCCCACAGAGTTGCACAATGACATAGTGTGGAGGTGGCGGCAACATTAGTAGGCCACAGAGTGTCACAATGACATAGTGTAGAGGTGGCGGCAGCATGAGTAGGCAACAGAGTGGTACAATGATAGATTGTGGAGGTGGCAGCAGCATGAGTAGGCCACAGAGTTGTACAATGACAGATTTTGGAGGTGGCAGCAGCACGAGTAGTCAACAGAGTGGCACAATGTCAGATAGTGGAGGTGGCAGCAGCATGAACAGGCCACAGAGTGGCACAATGACAGATTGTGGAGGTGGCAGCAGCATGAGTAGACCACAGAGTGGCACAATAACATAGTGTGGAGGTGGCGACAGCAACAGCAGCATCAGGCTGGAGAGTGGCACAATGACATAATTTTGAGGTGGCGGCAGCTAGGTAACATATGGGCAGCTGGCAGCAGGTGTGTGGCATCTGGCGGGTGGCAGCATCAGAATAGTAGCTGAGGCAGGAAACCAGAAGAATCCAGACACATTTGTCAAAGTTTGGGTTAGGCAGCATGACTGATCTAATCTGATGAATCAGGCATTAGTGTGCGGAAATCCTGGATGATCCACGCCTGATTCATCTGGACAATGGTGAGTCTCTCCACATTTCGGGTGGACAAGTGAGTTCTCCTTGTAGTAACTATGTCCCCCGCAGCACTGAACGACCGCTCTGATGCACACTACTACTCCAATGAAAACTCGGCAAGTTGCGGCCACCAATCCAGTTTGGCTACTCAGTAATCCAGCGGATCTTCTATGGGGGGTGGCAGGGTGCTGTCCAAGTAGGCCACCCCCTGCTAGTTCAGGGTCTGCTCTAGGTGCTGCTGCTGCTGCTGCTGCTGCTGGTGAGTACCTTCTTCACTAGTCGTGTGAAGAAAGCTGCACATCAATGACTCCAGACTCAAGTTGCTGCTGATGGAGCTGGTACTGCTCCTATTCCCCTCCCAACCCACAGCATCGGTGGCAGTGGTACGTGAGTGCTGAGGAACCCCCCAGTTAGACCTGTGATAGGATGGACGATGGCACAGATAGGCAGCGGCCAACTGACTACATAGGATGTCTCTAAAGTACTTGAGTTTGTCCTCCCTCTCGGCAGGTAAAAAAAAGGTCCCCATTTTGGACCAGTCCAAGAGGGTGGAGAGCCAGAAGTCAACCCTCTGCCGCATGGTGACTATTCGGCTTTCACTAGCCAGGCAAATCAACATGCAGCAGGCCATCTGCGCAAGTGACGCTGAGGGACTCCCTTCCTCCATCTCCACTGTATACTGCCATGGTGCGTCTGGGTCATCTGCCTCGTCTTCCTCATCTACCTCTACCTTCTCCGGCTGCTCCTGCTCCTCCTCTCTTGTCACCTGTGTAGAAAAACTACTTATTTCGCCAGACATTGCAATGTCCTCCACCTCCTCCTCCACGAGCTCAGCCCCCACCGGACTCATGTGGCAGTGAGATGTAGTCGTCACGTCTCCAGTCCCCTGACCAGTGGTGAACTATCTTTGAAATACAGTGTGTGTATTTCTCGCATACAAACATCTCCATTACAGGGAGGTTATTATTTTGGGATATTGTTCTCTGTGCCAAAGAGCTTCTTTTTTCATTTATTGTGGTGAATCACCACAATACGTGAAAAAAGTAACTCTTTAGCACAGAGAGCAATATCCCAAAAGACTGAACTGGTTGTAATGAAGATGTGTGTATGTGAGAAATACACACACTCTATTTCAAAGATAGTTCACCACAATAAGTGAAAAAGTAACTCTTTGCCACAGAGAGCAATATTCCAAAATAAAAAAACACTAGTTCAGGAACATGTGTGTACATGACACACACATTCTGTGTAGTTGAAAGGTATTTCACCCCAGTAACTCTAAAATCAGAAGTATTTGGCAGAGTGCAATCCATGTACATAAGAAACACAGTGGCAAGTGGCATAATGTAAAATGGCTGGCCTATTTATAGGGCTGTGACATCACAGAAGCTGGCTGGCTGCTTATTGGCTGCATGTCATGGCATTGAGGGTGTTCCTTTCTTTCTCCCATAGTTCTTTGCCCCATGTCACGCCATGTACTCGCAGCCACCTTAGAAAAAAAGACGATTTGTGACCATGAATCTACTTCATTTAGACCATGAATTCTACTTCATTTAGAATCAAATTTTTCCTGAAATTCGAAATGAATTCCACTTTGTCAGATTCGATTCACTCATACCTAGTTATAATTAAAGGAAACAACCATACCTACAATTTAACCCTTTTATTGCCATTCTCTAATGTATCAGCAGCATGATTAAAGGAGAAAGCCCTATATGCGTGAGTCACCAGGTTTCCTGGTGACATGGTTGTGGACACTCCACAGGAAGGAGATAGCATCCAGTGGGTTAAAAGTATCAAAACTTACTTTATTGTTAATGACATTACTGCACAGGAGCCTATTATTCTAATACACCTGCGTACAACTTCTCCCTTCGATCTGTATATTAGACAACTCCAGTACTTACTCCGCCTGGGTCCCACTTTCAAACTTCACCTATGGATGTCAATGCTGTATACAATGTCTAAAATTTAAATTCCTATAAGCGCTCTTCAATACACCCGCCTCCATATTATAACCTTATTTTTAGGACTGAGGCACCATACCTTGTCAAACTCTACCAATAATAATATTAGCCAGCGCATGAGAAAAAATATGAGACTAATGACAGCTGCAATATAATCCATATTAACTACACGGGATCAAGTATGTCCAATAGCCACTACACTATACTAAAGGAAGCATGGGCAACACTAAGACAAAAAAAAAATATTAAACATTAAAAAAAAAAAATTATTTATGAAAAACATTTTTGAAGATCAAACTTTTTTTAAAAAACTTTTTAAACAAAAAATAGAGGACACAGAAGAACAGGAAAAATCCCCCTGCCTGTAGAATAACCAGGCTCCGATCATCCCTAGTAGAATTATTGATCAATTTGCAAAAAAAAAATAAAATAAAATAAATTAAAATTTGACAGAAAGAAATTTAAAACAATCAACGGACATTTGTCATGGTACACACCGCGGCCGCTGTCTTGGGTCACGGTTGTACCCATGCCTCTGCTGCATCCCCTGCACAATACTTACCTGTACTGGTACTTATCTCCACTGCAATAGCGCAGATGGCAGCATCCACTGGCAACACCTACTGACTGGCCCTCACTCCTATTCACTTTCGTCTGCTCTGACTGCCTGTGCATGCGAGAGCGGCAGTGCATGAGTATTTAAAGGGAAAGTGTCCAAATTTCCTGTCTGTGACCTGTGACCTCTGGCTTTATAAGTAACTTCCTCCCCTTGCTCCTGGTCAGTTTGTTGTTGTACCTACGTAGAGCTTGACCCCCTGGCTGCTGTATTGATGCTGTTCACCTGTGCGTTACCAGTACGCTTCCAGTGCCCTGTTACCTGCTGACTACCTGCCGCTGCACCAGTCTGCTATATATCTGCTGTCTACCTGTTGCTGTACCAAGCCTGTTACTGTCCTGGGACTGTGCTATCAGTCTATGACTACACCTGCGGTATCCTGTGGTCCATGCCTACACCAGCTGTATCCTGTCCTGCACTTCAGCCACCTCTGCGAGTTATACCATCCACGCTCGCAGGGGCCCAGAGGATCCGCCATATACCAACGATCAACGGGTCAGTGTATACTGATACCTCTGGATCGTGACAACGATGCTATACAGGCAAGCTACCATTGTTTATGGCTCTTTATATTCTCTGTTCAACCCATGTGATTCAAGCGTATTCAATGTGTAGATCGATTAAATTTCATACATTTTTCCACCTGTATGGTCTGTCTTCTCCTCATCTTAATGGAGGGACATTGTCATTCACCACATAGTGCAATTGCAAAATCGTATGTGCTTTCGCATGAAAATGGGCTGGTACTGGTAAATCAATTGTGCTCTTATGTTTGATAATCTGTGTTTTTACTTCTGTGGTAGTTTCACCAATGTACAATGGCCCACAAGGTCAAATCAACATATATATAAGAAGATTGGATAAGTAAGTAAAACGTTGTTTAATTGAATACCTCGTGCCAGTATATGTATGTACCAAGGAGTCCCCTTTCACTAAATTTCCACAGCACGAATAATTGAGACATGGAAAATTTCCAGTATTAGGAGGACAATGTTATCTGGGTCTGTCGCTTAAATGAGCCAATGTCAGATTTTACAAGCATATCTTTAAGTTTCCTTGATCTTTTATATGACATCAAAGGTGGAGATTCAAAAGCTGTAATATCAGGACACCCTTGTCTTAATACTGACCAATTTTTCCGCAGAATATTAGATATTCTGGCATTCTCTGGGCTAAACTCTGAAGCAAAAGGAATTGTCTCACATGTAGAATGCCTATCCTTTTTCTCAAACAATGGGGCAGATTTATCAAGGCAGTTGTGCCAGAATTCTGGCTCAATTTGCGGCAAAAACCAGCTTTTCGCCAAAGGGGGCGTGGCTATGTAAAAAGGGCTTGGTTCGTGGAAAGGGGCGTGGCTTAAAAGCAACAAAAATTCAACAGAATTTTGTCACGGTTTCTGGCGTAAGAGTAAGCCAACTTAATTGTGGTACAAACTTAGACTAGACAGTTCTAACCTGCACCAGATTTATCAACACTATGATAAATGTGGCACATTATAAGACTGTCTAGTCTAACTTTACACTGTCTAAAAGTAAGACACTATTGATAAATCTTCCCCAATATCTCTCTTTGTGCCTTTCTCATTGCCTCCCTATGCTTCTGTAATTATGGTTTAGGATAACCTCTAAACAACATCTAACAAATTTTGAACACATCTCATGCAACAATATATCAACCACATCATCATCCAGATTCACAATCCTGTGAACCCTGAGGACAGGGCCGCCGATAGGGCAGTACAACCAGTACTGCTCTTCCGAGCCTGGGCAGTCTGTGAAGCCAGACGGGGCTCGCTGCCGCCGGCAGGCTCCGCCCTCTTGCTTCACAGAGGCGATATCTTAATTGTATGCACATCCGTGCGACGCGCATACAATTAAGATGAACTGCGGGGCAGGGAGAGCTTTCCGCTCCCTGCCCCTGCCGTACATAGCTCTGCAGGCGGCGCGATGCAAGTGACGTCATTACGACACCTGCCGCGCTTCCTGTCCTCGGCCCCAAGCTTAAAGCAGCAGGCTTGGGACCGGAAGCAGACGGAGACGCCGGGGGAGCGCGGCCAGGTGTCAATTAGCCAATTAACTACAGGGGGGGCCTACAACTAAAGAAGGGGGCCCTGCACTAAGGGAGTGGGCCCTGCACTAAGGGATGAGGCCCTGCACTAAGGAAGGGGGCCCTGCGCTAAGGGAGGGGGCCCTGCACTAAAGAAGGGGGCCTGCACTAAAGAAGGGGGCCCTGCACTAAAGAAGGGGGCCCTGCACTAAAGAAGTGGGCCCTGCACTAAGGGAGGGGGCCTGCACTTAAGGAGAGGGCCTGCACTTAAGGAGGGGGCCTGCACTAATGATGGAGGTCCTGCTCTACGGGAGGGGGCCTGCCCTTAAGGAGGGGGCCTGTACTTAAGAAGGGGGCCCTGCACTAAGGGAAGGGGCCTGCACTAAGGGAGGGGCCCTACAACTAAATGAGGGGCCCTACAACTAAAGGAGGGAGTGCTACAACTAAAGGATGGGCACTGCTTCTCCCTAAGCTACTTAGCTACCACCCAAGGGCCCCATTTTACCTATATACTGACTGGGGGGCCCATAATTATGGGGGGTAATTATTACCATTTGGGCCATTATAGATGGGGAGTTTGTACATGGGGGAGGGGACACTCAGTTGGAAAATTATAAAAAGTGAGGAGTCTCAGGTGCTTGTGTTGTAACGAGTGGTGGACGGAGGAAGTCATCATGAAGGTCTGGACCGAATAGAGAAGAAAAGAGAAAGTGAACGACTCATCAGACAAGACGTCACCTGTGAGGCCCTAAATGTAAATAAACTATTTGCAAAGCACATGTGTACCTAGTATCTACCACTATAGGGTCACTGTATGGAGGAAATATTGGTTTTGGTGTAATGGTTTATATTCAGTAACAGTATGGCAGTATTTTTCAGTATTGTTATGTTGGAGATATGTGGTGATGATGTGGTGGTATAATTAGGTGCTTGTATATTGTTGTTGTTCTGTGATATTAGTCTTGGTATGCTGATTTGGTCAGTAACACTATGGTGGTGCTAGTCAGCATATGGTAGTGATAGATGGCGGTATTATTTAGTATTTGTATATTGTTGCTTGGCAATATTGGTATGGGTATACTGGTTTGGTCAGTAACATTATAGTGATGGCATTTGCTGAACCTCGTATATGAACTGACCCACAAAATACAGATAGACTGTACCTTTGATTAACCCCGCAAAACTAAATCAAAAAAACAATGGCACAGTTAAAATTTTTTTTTTTCTTGTGACCCCAGAAAAAATTTTTTATTTTTCGGGGGGTTTGATGGTTTTTGGCCGGGGATGGGGGGGCGCTCTGTCGGGAGGGGGGGGGGAAAGGGGGGTTGGGGGGCCGGGGTGGTGCCAGGGACGGCGGGGAGTGGGGGCTCGGGGACGCGCCAGATGTATGGGGCCCCAAAATTTCTGATGGAAAGCCCTTCCTGGGGGAGCGGCTCCAAATGGTAGTGATCCCCCTACCATCCCTTTGGATTTTTTCCCTTTTGGTTTTTCCGGGCCCATGGGGGGCCCTTCATAAAGATTCCATCATCAATCTTTTTATTTTGAACAAACCCCCCTGTGTTATTAAAAAAACTTTTATCTCTTGTCAAATATCCCCCTTTTGGGAAAACCCCAACCCCCAAAAGGCCCATGGCATTCAAAAGGTATGTAAAAGTTTTTAGTGTCCCAAATCCATAAAAGGGAAATATATTTTTTTTACAAAAAAAAAAAAAATTTTGGGCCCGGGTATTTAAAAAGGGAACAAAACAAAATTCCCCTTCCAAAAAAAAATAATAACAAAAAAAAATTTCGGGGAACTCCCCCTCAAAAAAATTATATATAAAAAAGGGAAAAAGAGAACTTAATACCAAAAAATAAAAAAAATTTAAATTTTATTTAAAAAAAAAAATTCATAACAAATAAACAAAAGAACAAAGAAAGAAAAAAACTAAATTTTTTCAGCAGCAGAGCAGAGAAAATAAATTTAAAGGGGATATAAAGACATTTTCTTTTGTTAGTGCTTATTTTTTACTTGTGAAAGGAAGTAAACATGGGATTTGGGGGGAAGGGTTCTGCGGGTTTAGTGATAGGTTGCAATGGGATACTGCTGGAGGTGGTAGTCCAGTTGAGACAGTTAAGGTTTAATAGCCCAGACAATTAGTTTTGGGTCTGTGAAGAGTTACAGTGGGGGCTAGGCACCCAATCAGAGAGCTCTGGGGGAGGAACGGGGCACAAAAGGGGAAGAGGGCTGCCCAATGGGCTCAGGGGAAGGCCCTTTTTTAGCCCGTTAGGGCAAAATGCACACTGGCCCTTTTTTTGGATGGGGGTTTTTGGAGAGGTTTTCGGAGTGTTTTCCTCGCCCCAAAACCTGTTCCCCAAACCCCCTCAAAAACCCCGCCTTTAAAAACCCCCGTTTCTTTAGATGAAGGTTTTTTACGAGACTTTGATCAGGTTTTTTTAAAGAGGTTTTGGGCAGGTTTTTACCCAAAAAAAAATGAAATAGCCAAAAAACCCCGGCGGAAAACTGCCCCTAAAAACCCCAACCCAAAAAACGCCTACAAACCCCTTTTAAGAAATTTTCATGAAACTTCTTTTTTAAATTTCTTCCAAAAAAGCTGTAAAAACCTCGTCGTGTGTGAAAATACAAAAGAGGTTTTTTTTAGGAATCCCAAATTTAAAAGAAACCCGAGGCGTTTTGGAAGCGTTTTGGATAAAGGTTTTTTGGGGGGAGAAACAGCTCCGAAAACCCCGTCCCAAAAACCTTCCCTCCAAAAAAAACAATGTGAACTGCCCCCTTTTAAAATTAAACTTGACCGTTAGGGATGTTTTACATGGTGTGTTGGGGTCTGAAATTTTGGATCTGGTTTTTTGGGTGCGTGTTTGGATCCTTTTTTCCAACCCCAAAAAGGCCCAAAACACCATCTAACAATTTGCAGTACATTTTACTTGCTTTCAATGGAAAAACTTTTGGGGGGAAACGGCGTTTTAGACGAAAGATCGCTGATGCATGTTTTACATGAGTCTTTTTTGATGCGTCTTTCCCCATCCGTTTAAAAAAATTTTACATGTTAATTCCCTTTATCCGTTTGTGCCAAACAGGCACCCCGTTTGAAAAATAACGGGGGCTTCCTGCTTTCAGCAAAAAAAACATTCCAAAAATGGCAAACTGTGTGCTGGATGTGATTTACACAGCACTTTTGAATGCATTTTTCGGATCCAAAAACGGATCCAACATTTCCCTGTGAAATACTCTTACAAGGGTTGGCCCGTTTACAGTTAGAGAGAGAGAAGTTTCCCTTCAGGGGTTGGGAGTGGAGAGAGGGGGTGATGATTCCTCTGGTTAGCATTCAAGACATTCCCAAAGTTCAGGTGGTCTTTTATGTAAATTCTGAAAGCTGTTAAAAGGGATAGAACATCGGGAGAAGCCCGGGGAAAAAAATCCCCATCCCCCCCCCGGGAAGTGGGGGACAATTCGAGGCAAAAAACACTGAAAACCCCGGGAAATACTAGGAAAGTCAGCAAGAGGCCTGAGGCAAGTAAAGAGAAACTACTTGAAAACGCAGGCAGCACTGGGAGGCAAAAGGTTTTAAAAGGAAATCCCTCCCT
This sequence comes from Phyllomedusa bahiana, assembly GCA_025379985.1. NCBI lineage: Eukaryota > Metazoa > Chordata > Amphibia > Anura > Hylidae > Phyllomedusa > Phyllomedusa bahiana. The sequence continues at coordinate 50,824 of JAODAL010016791.1, forward strand.
ACCCCCCATTTAGTGAGTGAAGCTGAACTGACTGGGTGCCAACATATAGTACTGCTGTGTGGATTGAAAGTATTCGCAGAAAAGCCAGGAGTAAAAGCTTCATTATCCCCAGATCAGTGTAAGTCTCAAGTTATTACCGCTGGTGCACTACACATTTCCCCAAAAATCCCCCCTCGGCCCTGCAAAAATAAAAGGGAAATTTAGGAGGGGTTTCCGTAAGGGCAAAGGGTTTTCGCTTAGCCCCTTTAGGTCAGTTTTTCAACCAGGTAGAGTGCAGACAGAAATTTGGGGGGGAATTAGGGGGGGTGGGAGTGCTATTGAGAGCTTTATGGGGGGAATGATGAGTTTTTGTTTTTTATTTTTTTTAAATGAATGGGCAACCAGTGCAGTGACTAATACGGGGAGAAGCATCAGTAAAAGCAGTTTTGGGAAAAAAAGATGAGCCTGGCTACTGATCGAAGGGCAGATTGGGGGGGGAGAGTTTTTCAGAGAGGGAGGGAAGATAAGCAATGGTTTTCAGTAGTCAAGACGAGGGAAAAAAGAAAAAACCCCCAATAAGGGTTTAGTTGTTTCCCCCAGTAAAAAAAGGGCGGGTTTTTGGAGATGTTCCTTTAGGTGCAGGTGTAGGAGCGGGGAAGGGGTTGGGATATAAGGGCAGTTCAGAATCTAGGGTGAACCCCCAAAACAGTGATCCCGCCCCTAGAAAATTATGGTGGTTCCCACACCCAAAAGAAAAGAAAAATTTGCAAAGGGTTTGGGTGGGTTTTTTTGTTTGGGAGGGTGACAAGAAAATTTTGTTTTAGTGAGGTTTGGTTTTAAAAAAGGGGGGGACAGAGGCAGCGGGGAACAATTTCCCCGGTGTTTTTGTAGCAAAGGGAGGGTGAATTTCACGGGAAGAGTGTTATATTGGGGGTGTCACAGTGTGAATTGGTACTGAAAAATCAAATCTGCTGCGGGTTTTTCCAATGGGGGCTTTTGCAAAATGAAAAGAGGGGTGTACCTGAAATAAACCCCCGAGGGGAATCCCAACAACAAGAGGGAGAGGAAAAAAAAGTAGAAGCGCAAATGAGACAATGAAGGACGGTCAGAGAGGTAGGATTAGGAACCAAAGAAGTGCTGTTCCTGGAAGCCAAAAGGGCTTTAAAATAGAAGAATGGTGATTTAACAGTGGGGCAAAAGCTGCAGAGAGATCCAGAAAAAGCAAGAACGAGTTTGTTCCCTTAAAAATTTTTTCTGTGAGGGGATCATTAGAAGGGCTTTAGGTAAGGGAGGGTTTTTTTGGGTGAAAAGGTGTGGAAACCTGAAAGTAAAGGGTTTAAGAAGAGAGTTAGCAAAAGAAAAAAAAAGTAAAAAAAAAATTAAAAGGGGGAAATAAAAACCCAAAAGTTCTAGGAGTTTAGATAAGGGTAAAGGTTTGGGGGACTGGGATAAATTTTGCAAAACAGGAAGATTCCCCAGTTTGGGGTTTTTTAAATAAAGGGGTTTTTTAAACATGTGTCTTAATGAAGGTGGAAATATCCCAGTGAAGAGAGAGAGGTTGAAAATTGCTGTAAGTTGAGCAAGGACAGCTGAAGAAATAAATTGAACAAGATGGGAGAGCATGAGGTCACTAGAGCAGGTGGTGGGGCAAGCAGATGAGAGAAGCCTGGACACTTCGGGTCAAGAGCTGCGAGCAGACTAGAGGACATGCGGAGAGGGACAGGATGGGTTTTACTTGGGGTTTGCAATGTGATGTTTCGCAGGATACTGTCAATTTTGTCTTTGCAGTGAGTGGTCAGGTTTTCAGAACAGAGGTCATTGACCGGGGCTTGAGCTTTAGGCTTGAGGAGGGAGTGGAAAGTGTCAAACAGGTGCTTTGGGTTGATGTGTATTGTTGATATGAGGAAGGTGAAATATTCTTGTTTGGGGCAGTGAAAGGCAGTGTGATAAGTCCTGAGCATGAAATTTTAGTGAAGAAAGTCTGTAGATAGCTTTGACTTTCTCCACAGACGTTCATAATACCTGAACAGCATCTGACTCTGGTAGGGTGGGATTTGTGTCAATATGTTCAGGGTGGTTGAGAGAATTTTGTTATATTGTTTTACAGCCAGATCAGGACAGGAAATGGAAGAGATTGTAGAGTGTCTATGAGTTCCTGAGTGTTGATAGAGCGGATATTTCTGAATGTGTGATGGGCAGTTGTGTCCAGAAAAGGCTGAGAATTAGTGATATTGAAGGAGATAAGGCTGTGATCAGTGAGTGTATAAGGAGAATTAGTGAATTTAGAAATTTATGAGAGATGTTAGAAGACCAGATCAAGAGTTCCCAACCTTGTCGATGGAAGAGTCTCTAATTTGCCCGAGGCCAAGAGAAGATATTAGTGAAATAAATGGAGAGGTGGAAGGAGACATGGGGTCATCAATGAGGATGTTGAAATCACTCATGATGAGTGTGGGTATTTTAGTAGCGAGGAAATAATTAAGTCAAGCAGCACAATGATCCAGAAATAGGCGGGGTGAATCGGGGGGTCTGTACACAACCCTGACTCTGAGAGAAAATGTCCAAAAGAGTCTGAGGTGTGGACCTCAAAGGAGGGGAAAGTGAGGGAGGGTGAAGGAGGAATGACCTGGTAAGTGCAGTGTGGAGAGAGAAGTATGCCAACTCATCCACCCTGCCTGTCCTCATGTCTGGGTGAAGTGTAGGCCACCATAGGGGAGAGCAGTGTCAGTGTCAGATTTTTGGAGACATGTTTCTGTGAGAGCTAGCAGGTTGATGAGTTGGAGAGGAACAGGCCATGAACAGCATTGAATTTCTTACAGACAGATCAGATGTTCCACAGAGCACATTTAAAAGGGACATGAAAAGACGTACAACAAATAGCAAGCAGGTTAGCAGGCTTTCCATGGGAGGCAAAAGAGGAGGTGGGAATAGCAATAAAGGAGGGTGGGCTGGGATTAGAAGAGATGTCCTCTGCAACAAGAAGCAGGAGAATGAAAAGTGACAGTAGATGGTTCAATGATATATACGAGGAGTGATAGTACGGCACTATGAAAGCAGGGTAGTTGAAAAAGGAAACTAGTGTATGGGATGTATACATAGGTGAGGGAAGGAAGGAGCAGCTGACGTGGATAAAATTCTTAGAGGGCATGTCTAGGTGGTAGGATAGGAGGCAAATGGTTGCAAGGTAGATAGTAATAGTGAGCATGGTGAATAAGGTGTATTTTGAAAATACACCTTAGAAAGGCAAACATTATGGCCCCCTTCTGCCCACTTCTGTAACATTTCTCTACTATTTCATCATATCACTTAAAAATATAGCGCTTCAAAATATGGCACGTCAATGGATGGCAAATAGACCGTCTGTCAAATAGACCTGAGCTCTCTAAGTTATACTATGCTACGTGGAGTGATTAATATAATCAGTGAACCAAGGTGTCATAAATAGGTGGAGCCGCAAATGGGCCAGCAGTGAGAAAAGACTTCAAGGCGAATATCTGGGATCAATGGCTACACAAATAAATACAGGGTAATTATTAATGACAGAGCTGGGTTGAAATCTACAAATACCATTAAACAAAGCAGTACAATTAAACAAATATTGCTGTAGGGTTGTTGGGATCTGTTGTCCCACATTTGCACATACCTATGAAGAGATCTATCAGTTTCTGACATATTTCATCATATCACTTTAAAATCTGTCACTTCAAAATATGGAATTTCCATGGATGACAAATAGACCTGAGATCTCTAAGCTTCTATGAGAAGGTTAGTGCTAGACTGGATTGGGTTACGGCACTGGATATCATACACAGTATCTGGATTTTTCTAAAACATTTGATACTGTGCCACATAAAAGGTTGTAAAGTAAATTGGGAATGCTTGGACTGGGGAAAAATGTTTGCAAATGGGTAACTAGCTGTGTGTGAAAAAAACAAAGGGTGGTGATTAATGGTTCATGGTGAAACTGGAACCCTGTTACTAGTGGGGTACCACAGCGGTCAGTATTGGGCCCTATTCTTTTTAGTATATATATTACTGACCTTACAGTGGACCAGGTAAGCATGACTCTTATTGTTTCTTAAGGAGTCCGATCAGTATTTCTCTGCTTTTTACTCAGACATCCTTCTTAAAATCATACAGTATAAGCCTATATATCACAGAGCTCAGCTTCTCTCCCATTATCGCATTCTACTCTCAGAGAGGGTAGCAAAAAACACGATAGGTTCTCTTTAGTTGTTCCGACTGTGACCAGCTCCTGGTGTGGCTATTCCACAGATTCACAATTCTCATGGTGAAGAAGGCTTTTCTGCTCTGGAGATTTAAGCCATTTTTTTCAAGATGGAGAGAGTGTCCTTTTGATTTTTGAGGAGGGTTTACCATAATTTTTGTAGGGGCTATATATACACATATAAATCAATCCTGTCCTCACAGTTACATATTTTCTCTCTATTAAATAGGTTTAATTATTTTAACCTCTCCTCATAACTGAGATCCTCTATTCACCTTATTAGTTTGGTTGCTGGTAGGCACTAGGGGCAACATGTATGAACTTGGTGATGACTTGGCAGTTCTAAATCACTATCAAGCAGTGTAGAATGTGACAGTGTGTATGAACCTGAATACTATGGCTCCTAAATAAGTGTGGGGCATAATAAGTGCTGTGCAGCATAAATTTGGTGCATTGTCTTTCCAAAATAACACCACAAAAGCATTATTAACTAACTCATGTTATTTATTAAACTAGATAAAATTAAATAATATAAAACTAATCTAAAATAATTAATACAAAATTATATTAAATAATATATTTTTTTTAATTATAATTAAAATAATGTAAAATTAGAAACATTTTATTATTAACATAATACATTTTTCATTAGAAAATAAACTCACTGAATTCTCTATGGAAAAGAGAAGTAACGGTTAGAATACAAATGTTACTCCTCTTAACTATGATTGATACTAATAGCTACTTATCTCTTACAACATCTCTTACAACATTTCAACCAAAAGATTAAGATTGACACAGGGAGAGCATTGGGATGTAGTAGAAAGAGAAACATTTAACTATGTTTGATGTTTAGGAGCTTCTTTTCTTTTCTATAGAGATTAAAGCAGTTCATTGAGTTTAATTTCTAATTAAAAATTGATTCTGTGAATAAAAGATTTCTTTCTTATTTTTATGTTTTTTGTTTTAATTTATTGCTGCATTGGTTTTCTACAGCAAAGAAAGTCTTAGACCTAGACAGTTTTCATACATGTGGCCTGTGGCTACTTTCAGGTAGTGTATGTCTTGATGAATGATTGTTGACTGATACATGTTTCTATGAAGATATTTTTTCCAGCTGACAAATTTAGAGAGGAGGCACATTATTGGACTCAGAGAAGCAGGGCTGTCATTTCACTGAATATGCTGTTCCAACCAAGCTGTAAATGGTCTTGCCAACATTTACAGTCATGATAGAAAAAAAGTGCACCTTCTTTGAAACACATGATTTTAGATATCAGGATACATATCACTGAAAAAATCCCCAATAAAATATAAAACCTTTAAAGGGGTTGTCTCACTACAAGGTTTGCTTTTTATGTTAAAGATCTTGCAAAAACAAGTCACTTTGCAATATATGTCCATTAACAGTGTCCTAGTTTGCTAATCACGGTTATCCATCACAGGATGCTTATTTAAATGCCCTCAAATATGATAGTATGAGATTGATGACACCAAGATGAAGAAGGGATGAAAGGGCAAATGTGGCCATAATTATTGCTACATATGATGACAGATCATGCGAGGTTAGAAAAGCGATTGAAAGACAATGGGATGTACTTCAATCAGATTATGACTTGCTTGACATATTGCCCTTGAGACCCCAGATTACATACAGACATAAGGGATAGACTTATTCATAGCCACTATTCACAACCCAAGGAAGAGGGCTCCTGGTTGGACAGAAGACCCTTAGGTACTTTTAGATGTGGGGAAAATTGTGTGGTTTGTCCCTTTGTCTATCAGACAATTTTTTTTTTTGAATAGAAAATGGAAGGAATACTTCATAAGGTACTTCACAAGTTGTAAATCAGAGGGATTAGTCTATGTCTGTTGTTGCACCTGCCCATTTCTGTCTGTAGGAAAAACTACCCAACAATTATGAAGAAGGATTGGGGACCATCTGGGCAATTTTAAGAGACACTACAATAGTCTGACATGTATGGAAATGTCATGAAAGGAACCCAGTATGTCTTAAATTTTTGGCAATTGAAATCATACGTCGATATATAGATTGGGAACTGTCAACCCAAATGGACTAAATGAGTCATTACAATTTGGCTGCTACTTATAGGATACTTGTTGTTTTTTTGTTTTTTTTCAAACCATAATTTACACCATCGTGAATATGGAAGTATCGGGTCAGCATAGTGTGTAATATTATCTTGCTAAACCATAATAAATTTCCTATTTTCCCCTGTTTATTCTTCTATTTACAAAAGTGTTTACACCTTGATAATACTTACCTATATACTTATCTTGGGCTGTACTCCTGTTTTGAATTATTTATATTCAATGTTGGTCTTTATAATTGAATTGAGTCCTTTTCTGATATTATGGGGTTAACAAAGGAGTGCAGATCTTTATTGTGACAGATATGTGTAGGTCAGAATATTCCCCTGGTATATGCATGAAATATAGAAGCTTTAGTTAAAATAGCAGGTGCTTTGGTAATGCAGTAAGTGCCTTAACACAGCAGCTATGTGATACAAGTATAGATGCGCGCACAGGAATCCAGAAATATGGTGGAGAATTCTCTGATATGCGCATTGCAATACAAAGGGGATAGTCACATAGCGTAACTCAAGCATGCACGATTAGTGTTCTGAAGATTTGTGCTCTGACATGCGCAATGGGAACTGTATGACATGATGTGATCTGAGCGCGGACAGGACACTTACATCGTGGATCATGCAGCACATGCAGATGTGCAGCACAAGGTGTGCACTGGAGAGTGGTGTGAATTACTTATGGGATAGTTTTATACTACTATTTAAGGGCGGGCCAATGAAACTGGTGCCATGCCTGGACATCAATGGCATTTCCATGACTTTGCAGCGACTGGCATGGATGTTATTCCCCTGATGATCCTATATTGATGGGGGAAACACGTCGGGAAGGTTATGCCACACTTATTAATTTGTGCTGTATAGAGCTATTTTAACTCAACCCAACTTAACCCAAGATCATTGCAGGGTTGTACTAGAGGTGAGTAGGCACAGTTGCTGGAGGTGGAACCGCCCTTATCGGGGCGATAATCCTACAGTCTTTTGAGGGTTTTCAGTAGGGATTAAATAGGGTAAGAAATATTAAGCCTAATAAAAAAAAATCCCTGCTGGATTAGGAGGCATTGGATTCATATACATGTATTGGTGACTCGTGAGTAGTTATGATATTTATTACTCTATGCATTTGATAATATAATGGGTAATACTGTTGCTTATTTGAGATTGGCCTCTTTATCTCATATATTATTATCCCAAATGATATAACATAGGGGTATTAACGTTTTAATGATTGATTTATTGGTTGTATATTTTATTAGGCAATTTTATTCAGTGATATGTTTTGTAAGCCCTGATTTCTATATCTTCTTAACAGTGATAATTAGAAAAAAGTAAAAAGAAAGAAAACAGTATCTGGTCCATCATTTCACTGCGTTTTTTTATGTGCATAGACTGTAATTCACACCATGTAATAAAGAGTATGCTCCTGTCAATTATTCCCTTTTTTTATGTACTCTGTGCAGAAAACGTGACAGGAGCAAGGACTCGGATTAGCTTCAATGGATGAGATCAACCCACATCCTAAAACTCAGTGACATTCACATGAAGGAAAAGAGAAGTATTCAGCAGAAAACTGAGATTGTATACCATCTCCTTAATAATTAGTATTATATTCCTAGTCTAGTAATTGCTAATATACATTTCAAATGTACACAATCTAACATTTTATGAAAGAAAAATAAAGTAACGTAATCAAATAGTATAAAAATGGTCATATATTAATTACGTATGACAAAATAAAGGTCAGAGGAATACAAAATTGTACAGCTTCAAGGAATCTGTTGGAATTATTACATTTGCAGGAAATAATTTAATAAAGGCATGTACAAGAGTTTAGATACTTTCCTACAGGTACTGTAAGTTGAAGAAAGTTTCAATTGCCAATCTATGTATTATGACATTCCAAGGATCAATCTATTAATACATGACCCAGAATATATTTGCAAAGGTGTTTGTTAAGGTAAGAGCACCCTCTAGTTTTTTATTAAAGTTTGTTTGCAGAAAAAAAAAAAAAACAGATAAGTAGTTTGTTGTAGAATAGACTGATAATATATATATATATATTTTATATTATTTTTTTGTTTATTATCTGACATATGTGTAAATATTAAAAAACTTATATTATTTTATATATTTTATATATTTTTAATATATATATAATATAATATATATATATATATATATTATTGTATTTTTTGAAAGGGGGGGCCCCATCGGTGGTATAGCAAAGTCCCAGACCAATATAGACACAGACAGGCTTTTGGATTCAAGCTCGGTTCTCTTCAGGCATTTATTCGGGTACAGCAGAAAAAGACATGTCAAACAAAACCATAACAAAATAAAAGTCCCGCTCATTACACTAATAAAAGTATTTTCCCCTTACGAAAATCTTGTAGCAGTAAACCAATATGCTGGGGTTTTCTGTGGTTAGCCTTCGGCCCAAACTCCCTGGCCCGTAACTGCAGACAAACCTAGTCAGCCAACTAGCTGACTTATATAGGCCAGTTAAGCCCTGGCCTGTAATACGGGGAGCAGTCACCCACCCAACACTTTGACAGCTCCCGGTGAAAGCCGTCCCAGACTAAGCTGTACTACCACAGCTAAACTAACTGATCAAAAAATTTTGCAGCTGACACAGAAAAAGCGACGGCTCCCACCTCACCCAGACCGGTTTCTCTGTGAGTGATTTTCTCACCATGTGCGAGAACTCTGGGGGCAATGTGTATCCCTTCACTACCTTCCCGTTTTCTCTCTTTCTCTCCCCTCTTTCATAGTATATTATATATTAAATATATAAACTATATATATATAATATATATATAATTTTTAAAAACCTATATGTAACCAACATGCCAACTTCCCTTTTGGCAGGGGGGTCCCGCTAATGGGAGTCCCCCCCGCCCCCCCGGCAGAGTTGGGAACCTCCCACCCCCCGCAGGCGCGGGGGTTTTTAAATTTTACCGCAGCGCCGGAAATACCGTCAGGACGACTTGGCCCGTCCCACAGGCGGGTAAACGGCCGCCGCGGCCCCCTCACCCGCCCCCGGTTCATTGACTTGGTGGCCGCGTGCACAGTAGTTAGCAGCTCACCTTCCTGCAAGAAAGGGGAGGAGGGATGTTCCCCCCGCCCTTCTCCCCCTGTATGTACAGCGCCGGGAGCGGTAATCGTTTTTCGTGCGGGGGTGTGACCTGGCTGCAATCACTCCCCCGCGCCTTTGGAAAACGGGGGTGAGCTGGACGGGTTGCTGGGGGCCCGGTGATGTTGAGTAGTTTTTATTATTTTTTTATTAGCTACATGGGGGCACTATCTGGCTACTGGGGGGCAATACCTGGCTACTGGGGACAATGCCTGGCTACTGTGGGCAATGCCTGGCTACTGTGGCAATGCCTGGCTACTGGGGACATGCCTGAGCTCTGGGGACAATACCTGGCTACTGGGGGCAATGTCTGGCTACTAGGGGCAATACCTGGCTAAAGGGGGCAATACCTGGCTACAAGGGGGCACTTCCAGGCTACAAGGGGGCACTACCTGGCTACAAGAGGGCACTACCTGGCTACAAAAGGGGCACCACCTGGCTATAGGGGGCTACTACCTGGCTATAAGGGGCACTACCTGGCTAGAGGGGCACTACCTGGCTTTCTTCCAGAGCTGTTATGCATTTAATTGGAGTGGGTGTGGCTTTTTCTAAGCGGCGTGGCACACCAACAAGATGGGCGTGGCCATGCAAATTTTTTGCATGGCTACGCGCGCCGCCCCTTAAGATCTCCCACTTTTCCACTTTCAAAAGTTGGCAAGTATGTATGTAACTAAGACTAATGGCTAAAAACATTATCTGTAACTGCCCAGTAAAGGCATGATAAAGCATCTAACTGGAGAAAGGTTATTATTTAGTTCAAGTCAATGCATTTAAGAATTCAAACAGACATTAGAGTAAAATCATTATTTCAAATGCACTAAAAATCTGGGTAATTTTTTTGTAAATGGTCAAGACTTAGCTTAAAGGGGTTTTGCCACGATGTAATGTTGATGTGGGATTCTCCAAAATGGGTATTTAATCACTTTTCTAAATATATGTAATTAAAAAAGTGAAGCCTGTGACAGCTACAGGATTAATCAGAAGCCCTTAGTTTCCTGAAAGTTTACATTAGACACGACCAGAGGAGCTGACAGGTTCTGATCTTACGTTTTTGCACTTCTTATCTGATGACAGGGAACAGGAAGGAGCTTGCTAGGGACTGTGGAGAAAGATCCTGTTTCTTTTGTATAGAAAATCCACTGGTTGTAATGTCATTATTTGAGTACACATTGCACACGCTCCCTGTTTCCTGGCTCTCTCTCAACCCCCCCTCCCTCTCCTCCGTGAGGCTGCCTGTTTGTTTATCTTCTCTTCTGAGCAGACAAACTCACTTCGTGGCAAAACCCCTTTAACCCCTTAAGTCCGTATCCATAAGTCCTGATGCCAGTAAGCGGCTTTGAAGCAGGATTGCAGCGCTATCCCACTACACAGCCGCTGGGTGTTAGCGGCTAATTACCACCACCACCCCTGAGCTGTTTAACCCTTTAGAAGCTGTGGCAAAAATGGCCGCGGTGTCTAAATCAATGAGAAACTGTGCCGCATACCGTTCCTCACTGCGATCAGGACATCAACGGTGAAATCGCTGAGTCCTGATCACCTAACATGGCAGCGGGAAGCCACCATGTTTTGAATTTCCCCACTTCCTGTCTGAGGCAGGAAGTGAGGGAACCGCCATCTTTGTACACCCCAGGCTGTAAAACTGATCAAGGCCCCTAGTGGTGAAGCGCCCTAGTGGGACTCAAAATTAAAGGGAAAAAAAAGGAAAAAAGTTTTAAAATGTAAAAAAAATTAAAAAGGATTAAAAGTTCAAATCACCTCCCTTTCACCATTTCACAAATACAAAAAATTATAAAAAAAAAGTTACATATATTTGGTATCACCACTAGAGATGGGCGAATTGATTCTAACGAAGTGGAATTCGTTTAGTATTTCAGGTATACTTCGGTTCGGTCCGAAGTCGAACTTTGGGGTACTTCGGGTGAACGAGTGTGCTTTTGATTGATAAAATGGCTGCGAGCACATGGCGCTACATTGGGGCAAGCACTCTGGGGAGGAAGAAGGGCATGAGCCTGCATGGGACATGTGCACGAGATGAAGCCTCTGAGTCCGGCAGGGATTTCTGTGAGGTCACGCACTATATAAGACCGAGCGCGCCGCTGGAGCTCACACTCCTCTCACTGTTACTGATAGGGAAGGTGGCTGCTGCGGGTGATAGCGCTTTCTGATGAACTGGATTTTTATACAGCGATTTCTGTGGGGTGTCTCAGCTTGTCTCAGTGAATGTTCTCTGAATGTTCTATTTTGATTTTTTGGGGTATTGGAATTCGAAATCCAGTGTGCGTCCACTGCAGCTGCATATACATTCAATATCCAAGTGGGGATCTAAGCCAGTTCATGTTGTATTCATTTAAAGTCAAACAGCGGTTTTCTACAATAACAAATACCACTTCATTTTTGAGGCAGCTGAATTCTATTGCGCAATTTACATCCAGGGGGAATTTAAGCGTTGTTTCGCTGGTGTGCTGACAAAAATAAACTCGTCTTTTTCAACGCAAATATATATATATTTTTTTGGTAGCCATAATTCACAATGCAAAGGGGCTAATTACAAACGGTAATCATTTGTTGTGTGGCGTAGAAAACACGCAAATTGTAAACACGCTACAAAGCTACTTAGATTAGTGCGGCTCAATTCTTTGGCGCAATTTACATCCAGGGGTTAATTAAGCGTTGTTTTGCTGGTGTGCTGACAAAAATAAACCGTCTTTTTCTACGCCTAATTTTTATATTTTTTTTTGGTAGCCTAATTCACAAGCAATGGCTATTTTCAACTGTTCTCTTGTTTGTGGCGTAGAAAACACGCAAATTGTAAACACGCTATAGTTTGTGCGGCTCAATTCTTTGGCGCAATTTACATCTCAGGGGTATAAGCGTTGTTTTGCTGGTGTGCTGACAAAAATGTGAAACCGTCTTTTTCAACGCAAAATATATTTATATTTTTTTGGTAGCTAATTCACCATGCAAAGGCTAATTACAACGTATCTTTGTTTGTTGGTGTAGAATATAATCACGCAATTGTAACTAGTAATAGTTTGTGCGGCTCAATTCTTTGGCGGAATTTAAATACAGGGGTTTAAGTAAGCGCTGTTTTGCTGGTGTGCTGACATAATTAAACCGTTTTTTCAACGCCAAATATATATATATTTTTTTGGTAGCCTAATTCCACAAGACAAAGGCTAATTACATCACTGTATTTCTCTTGTTGTGTGGCGTAGAAAACACGGCAATTGTTAACGCTACTAGTTTTGTGCGGGCTCAATTCTTTGGCGCAATTTATCATCCAGGGGTTTTTTAAGCGTTGTTTTGCTGGTGTGTGCTGCCAAAAATAATACCGTCTTTTTCAACGCCAAATATATATATGTTTTTTTTGGTAAGCTAATCTCACAAGCAAAGGCTACAGTACAACTGTATTCTCTTGTTGTTGGTGTAGTAAAACACGCAATTGTAACAACGCTACTAGTTGGTGCGCTCTTTTTCTTTGGCGGCAATTTACATCCAGGGAGTTAATTAAGCGTTGTTTTGCTGGTGTGCTGACAAAAATAAACCGTATTTTTAAACGGCAAATATTTATATTTTTTTTTGGTAGCCTAATTCCAAAGCAAAGGCTATTTACAACTGTTTCTCTTGTTGTGCTGCGAAGAAAACGCTAATTGTAACCACGCTACAAGCTACTAGTTTCGTGCGGCTCAATTCTTTGGCGCAATTACATCCTGGGGTTAATTACGCGTTGTTTTGTGTTGTGCTGACAAAAATAAACCGTCTTTTTGCAACGCCAAATTATATATATTTACAACTTTTTTTGGTAGTCCTAATTGCACAAAGCAAAGGCTTATTACAAACTTATCTCTTGTTGTGGTGGCGTAGAAAACACGCAAAATTGTAAACCACGCTACAAAAGCTACTAGTTTGTGCGGCTCAATTCTTTTGGAGCCAATTTACATCCAGGGGTTTAATTAGCGTTGTTTTGCTGGTGTGCATGAACAAAAATAATCCGTCTTTTTCAAACGCAAATTATTCTATTTTTTTTTGGGTAGACTATTATTCACAAGCAAAGGCTAATTAAAACTGTTCTCTTGTTGTGTGGCGTAGATAAAACACGCAATTGTCAAACGCTAACTAGTTTGTGCGGCTCTATTTCTTTTGGCGCAATTTACATCCAGGGTTAATTAAGCGTTGTTGTGCTGGTGTGCTGACTATAATTAACCGTCTTTTTCAATACGCCAAATATATATTATTTTTTTGGTAGCCTAATTCACATGCAAAGGCTAATTACACTGTATCTCTTGATGTGTGGGGCGTAGAAAACACGTCTCAATTGTAACACGCTACAAAGCTACTAGTTTGTGCGGCCTCAAATTCTTGGCGCAAATTTACATCCAGGGGTGAATTAAGCGTTTGTTTTGTGGTGTGATGACATAAAAAAACCGTCTTTTCATACGCCAAATATATAATATTTTTTTGTTGGTAAGCCTAATTCACAAGCAAAAGGCTAATTACCAACTGTATCTCTTGTTGTGTGGCGTAGATAACACGCAATTGTAACACGCTTACTAGTTTTGTGCGGCTCAATTCTTTGGCGCATTTACATCAGGGGGTAATTAAGCGTTGTTTTGGTGTGTGCTGACAAAAAATATAGTCTTTTTCAACGGCCATTTATGTATATATTTTTTTGGTAAGCCTAATTCTACAAGCAAAGGCTAAATTACAACAGTATCTCTTGTTGTGTGGCGTAGAAAAAAAACACGCAATTGTAACACGCTAGAAGGTTCCTAGGTTGTGCGGCTCAATTCTTTGGCGCAATTTACCAAACAGGGGGTAATTAAGCGTTGTTTTGCTGGTGTGATGTCAAAAAATAAAAAACCGTCTTATTTTTCAACGCAAATAATATATTTTTTTTTTTGGTAGCCTATTTCCACAAGCAAAGGCTAATTACAATAACTGTATCTCTTGTTGTTGTGGCGTTGTAACACGCAATTGTATACACGCTACAAAGCTTCTTGTTTGTGCGGCTCAATTCTTTGGCGCAATTTTCATCCAGGGGTTATTAAGCGTTTGTTTTGCTGGTGTGTCTGACAATATTTAAAACCGTCTTTTTTCAACGCCAAATATATATAATTTTTTTGGTGCCTAATTCACAAGCAAGGCTAATTAACAACTGTATCTCTTGTTGTAGTGGTGGTAGAAAACACGCAATGTAAAACACGCTACTAGTTTGTGCGGCTCAATTCTTTGGGCGCTATTTACGCATCAAGGGGGTTAATTAAGCGTAGTTTTTGCAGGTGTGCTGACAAATAATAAACCGTCTTTTTCATCGCCAAATTTATATATTTTTTTTTTGGTAGCCTAATTCACAAGCAAAGGCTAATTACAACTGTATCCTCTTGTTGTGTGGCGTAGAAAACACGCAATTGTAACACGCTACAAAAGCTACTAGTTTGTGGTGGCTCAATTCTATTGCGCAATTTTACATACAGGGGTTTAATTAAGCGTGTGTTTTGCTGCTGTGCATGACAACAACTAAACCGTCTTTTTCAACACCGAAATATATACATTTTTCTTGTAGCATAATTCACAAGCGAAGGTCTATTTAAGCCTGTTTGTCGGCTTTTACATTTAGGTAAAACACTCTACAGGTGCTTGTAAACGACACATACAAGTAAAATTTTTCCTGGCAATTTGTGGATGCGGCAATTTATATCAGGTTACCCAAGTTGTTACTGGGGTTTCATTTGGAGTCAAAACAGGGTGTATATTTTATTACAGATAGCTTCATCAAAACAGAGTTGTACAATTTTGAAACAAACAGTTGTCAGACAGAGAGGGTGGCAGGCATCTGCAACTGCGAGTGGCAGTGGCACCTCCCAAACATTTCTGAAAATCGGGCCCAGGGTCGCAGCACAGCAAGGGGACGTCGCAAGCATGGGGTCACTCGGTGAGGCCACAATGCGCTGTCATCTAGCGGCCGTGGTTGTTCAGAAACCCAGGGGTTCTTGATTGGTTGACTGGTCATCCTCTTTCCTCCCAGATGGGGGGACATCTGATACAACCCCAGCCAAGAGTCGTGGGAACCTCAGACACAAACATTAGTTGGCATGGCCGGGAGAGGGTCAGCGGGCCCTCCCACCTGTCCTCAGCCGCCTCTGTCCATCCAGTTCCCTCAGCCAGGGGATCTACTCTGTGGTTGGGACTCAGCGCCACTATATTGCGTAGTGATGAACTATTTGAGGAGGCAGTCAGCAGCCTACGGCAGCGAAGGAAAATGGGGCCAATATCCCAGCTTCTGCACAGTAGGACGGCAACAGTTATAGATGTGGATAGTGGCTGGGAGGTATGTGGTGAGAGGTCCAGCCTCGGTTACCAAGACCGGTGATGAAGGACAGTAGTTCGCTGAAACACAAATATGTTGAATGATTAGCCGACCGCATTGGGAGCCGGGTGTAGCAAGGTGCTTCATCATGTCAGGAGAAGAGGGGTTCAGCTTGCGCGTCAGGCAGCGGCGCCAGCCAGCAAGTGGGTTGTGTGGCCGTGAGTAAGCAGGGTAGCAGCAGTGTGTGGTGGGAGCCAAGCGGCACGGGGTAGAAAAAAAACCCGCTTCGCCAGGTCCAAGACAGTTGCGGCACTGGGGCTCAGCGAGTCTGCGGCGGACAGTAGTCACTCAGTGCGGTGCGTTGGCGGTAAAATCAGCTACACGGTGGTGTGGCAGTTCTTTGATAAGACACCGGAGGAGCCGAATTATGGTATATGTAGAATCTGTGGGCAGAAAGTGAAGGTGGCTCAGGGAGCTTAACGTTGCAACAAACGGCCCTGCGTCAAACAGCTGCGTCCACCATCCGGTGGCCTGGAGAAACGTGGCTCAGAAGTGGTGGTCCATCCTGCCGCTGCAGCAGCAGCAGCTCGGGCCAGTGGCACGCATGCCATTTCAGCCAGTCTAGGCTCCACCTCCTCTGCAGAAGGAGCGGTTTCTCTTTGACATCCTCTCCCGGGTCTGAGCTCCTGCATCCTCGCTTACTCATGGCGCCAGCAGTCGTTCAGAGAGGCGATTTGTAAAGAGGACAACAGTATGCGTCTACCATTCCTAAGGTGCAGCAGCGGACCTTGCTCTGCCAAGTTGTTGGTACTGCAGTCCCCTCCCTTTCAAATGGTGGACTCTGCACCATTCAGAGGAACGAAGGCTTTGCCGAGCCGAGTGGAGAGTTCCAAGCCGTAATTTCTTTACCAAAAAGGCAGTACCAGCACCTTCATAAATATGTAGAAAGAAAGTGGGGTTCAGGTCCTTGAGTTATCGGTTTGTTCCAAGGTACACGGCAGCGCGGAGTCTGGAGCTGTAACTACGGTCAGGGCCAGTACATGTCCTTTTCGGCCACTGGGTGAATGTGCTTCTGCCCAGGCACACCAAACAACTTGTGAAAGGAGGACGCCGCTTTATCCTCCACGTTGTCAAAATGCTGCTCCTGCGCCAACTGTCCGCCTCATCCTCCTCCACCTCACCCACCATCTCAGCCTCCACAAAGTACTGCTCCATCATACATCATGTGTAGGGCACCAGCAGTGTCAACGCAGTTCTACACCTAGCTTGCCTCGGCGAAACACGAAGGTCACACAGGGGAGGGAACTGCTCCGCGTTCATGCAGGAAGAAATCGATGTGTGGGCTTTCTCCGCGCCAACTGCAAATCGGAACCATGGTGACGGACAATGGGAGGGAACATGGTGTCGCGCTGCACGAGGAGGGATGGTCCATTGCGCCCTGCATGGCGCACGTGTTCAATCTGGTTGTAAAAAGGTTCCTGAAGTCTTCCCACCGATCTTCAGAAATTCTGATAAATGGAAGGAAACTGGCATGCACTTTACCATTCGTACAAAGCCAGGAACATCCTCCTCGAGTTGCAGCGGCTGAACGGCCTCACCAACTCGCTCTGATATGCGATGTTTCCACCCGCTGGAATTCCAGGCCTTGCACTTGTTGGACGACTGTATGAACTAGAGAAAGGCCATTACGATTTTTTGAGATACAGGGCAGACAGGAAGTACTCCCCTGCGTGTAAACTTTGATGTCAGCCAGTGGAAGCTCATGCGTGACACCTGCCGTTTGTTGAGGCCATTCGAGGAGGCCAAGTATTTGTCAGGTCGGCAGGACTGACGGGATGAATAACGTCATTCCAAAGTCTTCATGTTCCCTGGAACCAGATGCTGAAAAAATCTGTCTGGGCAGGGGACTGGAGATGTGCGACTACATCTCGTGGCCACATGAGTCCGGTGGGGACTGAAATGGAGGAGGAGGAGGGATGAGGAGGAGGACATTGGTGCAGAAAGCATTGTCTGTGAAATGAGTGGATTTTCTCCCAGGTGACAAGAGAGGAGGAGCAGGAGCAGCTGGATGGAGTGGATGGAGATTGGAAGACGAGCAGAATGACTCCCAAGCACCGTGGCAGTATACAGGTGGAAATGGAGGGCAGGTAGCCTCTCGGTGTCACTTGTGCAGATGTCCGCAGCATGCTTATTTGCCTGGCTAGTGACAGCCCGAATAGTCAGCATCCGCAGGAGGGATGACTTCTGGCTCTCCACCCTATTGGGACCCTCGCTACCCGGTCCCAAATGGGAGCCTTTTTCCGCTATTGAGAGGGAAGAATAAACTCAAATACTTTGGGAAATCATCCGTAAATCAGTGTGGCCGCTGCCTATGTGCGGCATCGTCCCTCCTTGACAGGTCTGGACGGGGGGTTCCTCAGGCTCACGTACTACTGCCGCGGCTTGCTGGGGGATGTTGGGGGGGTAGGAGACTGTACCAGCTCCAATCAGCAGTAACCTAAGTCTGGAGTCAATAATGACAGCTTACTTCACCGCTAGTGAGGAGGCAGTCACCATGCAGCAGCAGCTAGCAGCAGGAAATGGAGCATTTCCCTGTAAAACCAAACAGGTTGTGGACCTACTTGGACAGCACTCTGCCACCCAGTTAGAAGATCCGCTGGTACTGGGCAGCCTAACTGGATGAGTGGCCGCAAACTTTGCCGAGTTTGCAGTGGAGAAGCTGTCCTGCCGGCCAGTAGTGTGGCAATCAGAGCGGGTGTTCAGTGCGGCGGGGTCCATCGTTACCCCAAGGAGAACCTGCTTGTCCACGGGTAATGTTGAAAGACTGACCTTTGTCAAGATTGAATCAGGCGTGGATCGGCCAGGATTTCACCAACCAATGCCTTAGGCGTCAGTCCTGGGTTTCAAACTACCTGACTCAGCCACTATTCTGATGCCGCCACCCGCCTTGATGCCACACATCTGCAGATAGTTTCTCATCTGCCTCACCGTCTTTACCAGAGACTGGTATTGCCACCCACCTCAAACATCTGTCATTGTGCCAATCTATGTGCTCATTGGCTGCTGCTGATGTTGCTGTTGCCGTGACATCCACACTGTGTCATTGTGACCCTCTGCGGCCTGGTTCGTTTTGCACTCCAGGAATGTCATTGTCTCACTTCTTGACCTCATGCTTTTTCTCCTGTAATCACCTCCACTCTCTGTCATTGTGCCACTGCCTGACCTCATGCTGCTGCCGCCGTCACCTCCGCACTCAGACCTTGTGCCCCACTGTGGCCTAATATTTTTGGCACCTGCAGAATGTCATTGTGCCTCTCTCTGGACCTCATGCTGTTGTACCAGTTCATCACTCCACTCTCTGTCATTGTGCAACTGCCTGACCTTCATGCTGCTGCGCCGTGACCTCCGCTCTCAGTATTGTGCCGCTCTGTGGCTAATACTATTTTGCACCTGCAGAATGTCATTGTGCCACTCTCTGACCTCATTTGCTGATTGCTCCTGTCATCACCTACCACTCTCTGTCATTGTGCCACTGCCTGACCTCATGCTGCTTGCCGCCCGTGACCTCGCTCTCATGTCATTGTGCCGCACTGTGGGTCTAATACTATTTTGCCACTGCAGAATGTCATTGTGCCACTCTCTGGAACTCTGTGCTGCTGTGACTCCTAGGTCGTGCACTCCCACACATCTAATGTATCCTCTATGTAATCTTCTTCGTGTCATTGTGCCCACTGTCTGACCTCATGCTGCTGCCGTGGCTGCTGCCGTTGCCCTCCACACTGTGTCATTGTGCCACTGTCTGACCTTTATGCTGATTGCTGTTGCCTCCTGCCGTCCCTCCCCACACTGTGTCATTGTACCACTCTTTGGCCTACTCCTTTTTTGCAGCTCCAGAACTTTGTCATTGTGCCACTGCCTGACCTCCATACTGCTGACGCTGTGGACCTCCACTCGTGTGATTGTGCCACTCTGTGGTAGCATCCTAATTACCAATGTTTTGCCGCCTCATTAATGTCATTGGGCCACTGCCTGTGACTCATACTGCTGCCCGCCGTTACCTCCACCAATGTGTGATTGTGCCATCTGTGGCTTAATACTGTTTTTCCGCCTCCATAATGTCATTGTGCCACTGGCCTGACCTTTCTTCTGCTGCCGCCGTGAACCTCCACACTGTTGATTGTGCCACTCTGTGGCTTATACTGTTTTTCCGCCCTCCATATTGTCATTGTGCCACTTGTTTTGCCTGTCCTATACTGCTGGCCGCCGTGGCTCCACCACTGTGTGATTGGCCACTCTGTGGCCTAATACTGTTTTGGCCGCCTCCATAATGTCATTGGTGCCACTGCCTGACCTTCATACTGCTGCCGCCGTGATCCTCCAACACTGTGTCGATTGTGCCTACTCTGTGGTTAATTCTGTTTTCGCCTCCATAATGTCATTGTGCCTCTGCCTGGACCTCATACTGTGCCGCCGTGCCTCCACACTGTGTGATTGTGCCACTCTGTGGGCCTAATACTGTTTTGCCGCCTCCAGAATGTCTTGTGCCACTGCATGACCTCATGCTGCTGGCTTGGCATGACATCCCACACTGTGTGATTGTGCACACTCTGTGGCCTAATACTGTTTTGCGCCTCCAGAATGGTCATTGTGCCCACTGCCTTGACCTCATGCAGCTGTGGCTGCCGCCGTCAACCTCCCACCACTCTATCCTAATGTTGCCACCTGAGCTTCACATGTTTGTTTCCAGCTTTCGTAGATGACTTTATCAGGCTACATTCCGCTTGAGTTTTTTGGTCAGTTTTGCCCTTTTATGTGCCCAGGGCATTTTATAGTGAAAGCGATTCTAAGAGCGGCGGCAGTCATGTTAGCGTGTCATAACTAAAACACAAACATTTATGAAGACCAATCCAGCTCCTCTGCATATTTAAGCATGGCAAAACGTTCTACAGCCACCTGCGGGCTCTGGGCAGCCTGGAAATAGCTGTTTTTTAAGTGATTCGTTGCCGAAGTAATTCGGACCGAAAGGAATTTTGTCGGGAAAATTACGGCGAAGTGACCGAAACCGGAATTTTTGGAGAAATTCGGCCATCTCTAATCACCACGTTCGAAAAATGTATTTTCCAATCTATTAAAATATAACATCATTTATCCCGTAGCCTGAACATCATAGAAGAAAAAAATATGCAAACGCCAAAATTGTGTTTTTTTGGTCATTTCACATCCTATAAAAATTGGAATAAAAGTGATAAAAAAAAATCACATGCATTCCAAACAGCTAGCAATAAAAAGTACACTTTAGTCCGCAAAAAATGCACCCTCACTCACGTCCATAGGTGTTAGTACAAAAAAGTAATTGGTCACATACAACAGCACAGTGGCGTCAATTTCAAAAATAGAAAATGTTTGGATTTTTTTTACGGTACCAAAACATGCCGGAAACCGTACATGTTTGGTATTGCCGAATGTGTATCAACCTGCTAAATACAGATAACAAATCATTATTACCTAAGAATGAACGCCATAAAAAAAAACTTCTGCAAACATGGTGCAAGTATGTTTTTTTTCACATTTCGCACAACTTAGAACTTCCATCACCGCCATGATTTCCTGGCACTAGGCAGAAAGTAGTAGGAACGCCATCTTTGTATTGCCTAATGCACTGCATTACAATAAATCATTTTATATAAATGAGTGAGCCCCCTAGTGGTGAAACACCCTAGGGGGACTCAAAGCTAAAGTAAAAAAAAAAAAAAAAAAAATATATATATATACACTCACCGGCCACTTTATTAGGTTACCCTGTCAATGCTCGTTAACACTTAATTTCTAATCAGCCAATCACAATGGCGGCAACACAGTGCAATTTAGGCATGTTAGACATGGTCAAGACAATTCCTGCAGTTCAAACCGAGCATCAGTATGGGGAAGAAAGGTGATTTGAGTGCCTTGAACGTGGCAGGTTTGTTGGTGCCAGAAGGGGCTGGTCTGAGTATTTCAGAAACTGCTGATCTCCTGGGTTTTTTCACGCACAAATCCATCTCTAAGGTTTACAAAGAATGGTCCGAAAAACTAAAAAATCCAGTGAGCGGCAGTCTCATGTGGGGGCGGAAATTGCCTTATTTGATGCCAGAGGTCAAAGGGGAGAGGGCAGACTGGTTCGAGCTTATAGAAAGGCAACAGTGACTCAAATAGCCACCGTTACAAAACCAAGGTTAGGCAGAAGAGCATCTCTGCAACGCCACAGTACGGCGGAACTTTGGAGGTCAGATGGGCTACAGCAGCAGAAGACACACCGGGTGCCACTCCTTTCAGCTACGAACAGGAAACTGAGGCTCCAATTGCAAGCTCAACGAAATTTTGGACAGTAGAAGATTGGAAAAACGTTGCCTGGTCTGATGGAGTCTCGATTTTGCTGCGACATTCGGATGGTAGGGTCAGATTTGGCGTCACAACATGAAAGTTGGATCCATCATCGCCTTGTATTCAAACGGTTTCAGGGCTGGTGGTGGTGGTGTCATGGTGTGGGAATATTTTCTTGGCACTCTTTGGGCCCCTTGGTACCAATTGAGCATCGTTTGCAACATTGTGGAATTTATGCCACGGAAAGAATTTGAGGGCAGTTCTGCAATAGGCAAAAAGGTTGGTTCCAACCCGTTACTAGCATGGTGTACCTAATAAAATGGCCCGGTGAGTGTATATATATATATGATATATATATATATATATGAAAATAATAAATTAAGTTACACATATTTGGTATTGCTATGTCTGAAAAAGTTTGATCTATTACAATGTAACATCATTTATCCCGTACACTGAACACCTTAGAAGAAAAAAATCCAAATGCCAAAATTGGCCTTTTTGATTGTTTCACGTCACCTAAAAATTAAAAATAAATTTAGTTAAAAACACATATTCCAAACTGGTAGCAAAAAAAAGTACACTTCAACCTCTCCCTCAGGTTCATAGGTGTTAGTACAAAAAAAGTTATTGGTCACATAAAATGGCACAGTGACGCAGATTTCAAAAACAAAAAATGTTTGGAAATTGTTTACAGCAGCAAAACATAATGAAAACCATATATGTTTGGTATTGCTGGATTTGTATCAAACTGTAGAATACAGAGAACACATCATTTTTAACGAAAATTGAATACCGTAAAAGCAAAACATCCACAAACATGGTGCTAGTATGTTTTTTCACATTTTGCCCCACTTAATATTTTTTTGCGGTTTCCCAGTATATTCTATGGTATGGTGTATGACACCATTAGAAAGTACATCTTGTCCCGCAAAATAAAAACCCTTAAATGTCTATGTAAATGGAAAAATAAAAAAAGTTATTGCTCTGGGAAGGCAGGGAGGGAAAAATGAATGTGAAAAAAGAGAGGCCTCGGCGTTTAGGGGTTAATGATGTGAATGATGCCACCATTTGATCTATTTAGAAGCCTCCTCCTTACTTCCTCATAACAGTGTATAAAAACAATTTAAAGCACTTTGAATGCATTTTTCTTCATAAGTAGCAGTAATGTAGTATACTCATAGTGTTACAAAAACACAGTCCATCCATAGCAAAGTCCATGTAAACTTCAAACTGGATAACTAAGAACACTAGACACCGAGTGGTACGCACACCTGTGCAACGTTTCAGGAACTAACACACCCTCAAGCATGTGTGCTACTGATTATACAGTACATACCTTTTATACATTCTAAGGTGCATAACTAATCCCAACAAACCAGTAACTAACCAAATTAAAAATATTACAGGTATAAAATCCATATGTACATCGCTAGTCACAGAAACACTTTCAGATTCAAGTTCTCATTCAATCGCTTCGGAGACAATGCCTCAAATTAGGTTATCCAAGTTGCCTCCCTTTTCAGCTGCAGTCTTTTGATATGGTCAGAATCTCATCCTGTTACCTCCTCCAATACACACCACCAAAGCTCAGTGGTGGTGCTTCAAAAAAGTGGTGTGCTACTCAGGGACGTTGCCAGTTCATCGCTGGGCTCCAGGCCACTGCCGTGGGTCTGGAGCACCAGCAGTCTCTTACCTGTATGCACGTGCCCCGGGCATGCCTACCCATGCAGGCTACCCCAGAGCCGAGAGCACGAGATCCCGGCCCCATGGAGGAATCAGGCTTGCGGCCCTTCAGAGTATTCGGCACTAGCACTGTGAAAAGGTAAGTAAGCACCATTGATTCCATGGCGCTGTACATTCAGACGGGGGTTACATACATAACATATATCAAACAAGTACAATGATAACGATGAATGACTTACAACTGGCACGACAGAGGAAGAGAGGACCATGTCCGCGAGGGCTTACAATCTACAAGGTAGAGGAAAGAGACACAAGGTTAGGGGCAGACATGTTTGTGGGTTAGTACAGTGGCAGCAGGGTTATTGTAGGTTATAGGCAATCCTGAAGAGATGGGTTTTCAGGTTGCTTTTGAACCTGGTGAAGGTGGAGGAGAGTCTGATGTGTTGGGGCAGTGAGTTCCAGAGTGAGGGGGAAGCACCGGAGAAGTCTTGGAGACGGGCAGCAGAGTTGAGGATGGTTTGAAGGGGAGCAAGAGTGTTAGATGGGTGGCGACAGAGAAGGATGTTGCAGTAGTCTAGGTGGGAGATGACAAGGGCGTGAACTAGCATTTTTGTATTGTCGAAGTTGAGGAATGAGCGGATGCGAGAGATATTTTTCAGGTGGGGGTGGCAGGCAGAGGTAAGGGCTTGGATGTGCAGTTTGAAAGATAGAGTGGAGAATACCCCAAGGCAGCAGCCTTGTGGTATAGGTACAAGTGTACAGGCATTGACTAAGATAGAGAGATCAGGTGGAGGGATGGTGGGACGGTGAAAAGATGATGAATTCTGTCTTCTCCACATTTCGTTTTAGTAGACGGGAGGAGAAAATGGACGACAGACAATCTGGGATCTAGGAGAGAAGAAAGGTAACATCTGGGCCAGAGATGTAGAGTTGTGTGTCGTCAGCATATAGATGGTAGTGAAAGCCATGTGAAGCTAGGAGCTGACCAAGGCCAAGAGTGTAAAGAGAGAAGAGTAGTGGGCCCAGGACAGACCCCTGGAAGACACCAACAGAGAGTGACCGGGGGGAGGAGGTAGAGCAAGAATGAGAGACGCTGAATGTCCAATCAGTGAGGTATGAGGAGATCCAGGAAAGAGCCAAGTCTGTGATGCCAAGGGAAGAGAGGATTTGTAGCAGGAGGGAATGGTTGACAGTGTCAAAGGCAGAGGACAGGTCTAGAAGGAGAAGGACAGAGTAATGGCATGAGGTTTTAACAGTTGCTAGATCATTGGTGACCTTGGTTAGGGCAATTTCAGTAGAGTTTTGGGGTCGGAAACCAGATTGTAGTGGGTCAAGAAGAGAGTTGGAGGAGAGGTGGGAGGACAATTGAAGATAGACGTGATACTGGAGGAGTTTGGAGGCAAAAGGGAGCAGTGAGATGGGTCGATAGTTGGACAGAAAGGAGGGGTCAAGGGATGGTTTTTTTAAGGGTGGAAGTGATAGTAGCATGTTTAAAGGAGGAAGGGAAGATGCCAGAGGTTAGCGATAAGTTGAAAAGATGGGTGAGGGCTGGGATGAAAGCAGCACTAAGGTCTGGGATGAGGTTGGATGGCAGTGGGTCAAGATTACAGGTAGTGAGGTTGGATTTGGACAGTAGAGAGGAAAAATTATCATGTGTAAGAGTGGGGAAGAAAGTTAAGGGGGAAGAGCATTGTGCAGATATAGAGGAGCGAACTGGGGAATGTGGTCTGAAGCTTTCGCTAATGAGGTTGATCTCGTGTAGGAAGTGAATGGCAATGGAGAGGAACAGGGAAAAAAAAACGATTCAGAGAACGACTGATCAGATAGGACGTCTCCGGTGAGTTCCTGCATGTCAGGGGTTATTTTGCATTTTTTAGATCAGTGCTGTAGTTACTGTTATGTGAGGTGACCTGAGCTGGTGTCTTACCACTATGTGGTCTTTATATGGTGGTATTGTAGGTTATATGTTTCTTATCGATGAAGTATGTATTTATTCCTGTGAGTGGTTATGTTGGTTGGGGGGCCCAGTGCATAGCTCTGTCCAGGGGCCCATAATGCTGTAAAGACGGCCCTCATCACGCCGCCTATGCAGGAACACAGAGAGAAGTGAGGGCTTCATTAGGGGAATGGGGAAAGGTGTGTACTATTTTTTTTAAAATCAGCCTTGTATACCTATCTACAGACTCAGGGGAAACCTATATACTTATACCTAATGGGGGAAATCTATATACCTACTGGGGGATATTTATACCTACCTACAGACTGGGGTAAACCTATATACCTATACCTACTGGATGGCACTATATAGCTACCAATTTACTGGGGGAACCTATATAATTTGCATAAAAGATTGGCCAATGAGAGCACACCTCGCTTTATCCTTAGAAATAGAAGGAGACCCACATCCTGGCGGGATAAGAAACGCAATGTCAGTTTCTCAGATGTCTAGAAAACAATATTTGGTCTGCACATCCCCAAAAACTTTTTTGAAAAAAATTAGCATAGGTACACACTGGTGTTGCAGTAACATACAAACACATTCCAATATCAGCAGCACACTACTAGCACTAAAAAACAATTAAAAGGCACATAGGAATTTTTGGAAAAGCATTTCTGCTACTTAGAATACTAGAATAGAACATTTTTGAGGTTCTTAGCTCACATTTTTTATCAAAACTGCCTAAGCCCACTTGCCAATCAGCAAGGTGACCTCAATATAGGTAGGAAACTACTCTATTGATACCTCTCTTGGTGCCTGTTCAGACATCCATTCCTCAGGGAGAGAAGACTCCAGCTACAAGTTACTCTGCATTGATTTAAAAGCCTATGCAAGTGGGTGGAGTGCAAGAAAACCAAAGACAGGGCAGTCACTCCCCATACAAACAATATTTGATCTGCACCTCCAAAAAATCTTTTTTTTAAAAAAATGAGCATAGGTACACACTGGTGTGGCAGTAATATACAAACACAATCCAATATCAGCAGCACACTGCTAGCACTAAAAAAAACTATCAAAAAGGACATAGAAATTTTTAGAAAAGCATTTCTGCTACTTTTTTAGGGTTCTTAGTTCACATTTTTGATCAAAACTGCTTAAGCCCACCTGCCAATCAGTTTCTCAGATGTCGACACCTTTTGTAATCATTCTCCTTCAAACACATCGGAGAAATCAGATGGTGACCAGCTGTATGGAGTGACAGGCCAGAGGAAGAACTTGCATCATGGAGAAGGAAGTGACTTCAATCGGCAGGTGAACAAAGGATCAAACACCACAAAGAAAAAATGGCAGTGGAATCATCAGACGAAAAGCTACAAGTAGTGAATTTATCAAGTTATATTTTGTCTGCGGACCAGTTGTCTGTCCTCTATAAAGGTTTGAACTCTTTCCCTTGAATTATTTCAAAATATATGATACTATCACAGTTCACACCGCAGTCCCTACTTCGGACCACGGACGTGCCCATGCCTCTACCGTGGCCCATGTCTCGGCATTGTCAAAACCACGGCTCCTGTTCAGAACCGCGGTCATGATCATGTCCCTGCTGTGACTATTGTCCCTCCTGCAGTACCTGTGCCAGCAGCAGCATCTGCCACCAGGTTCAACTCACCTATCCTTGCTCCTGCTTTGTGGCGACCTAGGGGTGCTTGGTGTGAATACGTTTGCTAGAACTATTAAACTAAAAAAATCACTTTTTGGAATTGAGTCATGAAAATGTGCTAGTGAGTAGTATTGAGCGATTTTTATCGACAAAGTTGAAATCGGCAAGGTTTTTATGGTGAGCGAAATTTTTAAGATCATGCGATAATTAAGGTTAAAATCTGTGCATCATCTATTAAGATCGCGCCATTTTCGGCGCTTCCTGTCATTTTGGCGGCCAGCAAATCAGATTACAGAATAGAGCAGGGTGAGATGTGTGTGCGACGTCATGACTGGGATGTGTATGGTTGCGATTGGCTGGAAAAATCACATGACCTCGTTTTACATAGAACAGCGTTTCCTGTTCAGCCTCAGTGTCTCTCAGCGTCTCAGAGCAGAAGGACGTGCGCTCTGCTTGTGTCCAAACAGCTCAGCGAAATTAATCTATTTCTTCACAGAGAAAGCTCTACTGTTAGCTGTGATCCTTACAACTTAGTTAGATTAGAGATTGGAAGATTTTATGTAGTTAGGTAGAGAATTTTAAAGGAGCATCTACCGCTGTAAAGTCATGGGTGGGAACACAGACAAGCTCTATCTATAAAGAACACTGAATAAAGTTCACCAAGACTTAGTGTAGACATTGCACTGCAATATCTTTATTATTAACAGTTTGCTATTGAAATATTTCCTGGATATTGGGCAGCCTGAACTTATATTGGATACACATCATTTCTAGTAACTGCAGGTCTCTTTGTTAGGTGCAAAAACTCCACTTTTATTATCAGTATACATTTCAGATAGGTGTTCATTTTCAATTTTACCCATTCCACCTGTGTTGATATATGCACCTTGCAGTTAAATTACAATCCAGCAATCTTGTAGTCAGCACAGGTTGTTTGTTGCCAAAAATACCGTGTATCATACGAAAACATAACAGATACGTGTTTTTTGACTTTTGCGCACCCAGCTTTGTTCATTGACGCAGCATCCACGTAAATCTTAAAACAGCAGTTCTATAGTCACCACAGGTGAATTGAAAGGTGCAAAAAATACCGTGTATATACGAAAACATAACAGACATGTGTTTTTTGACTTTTGCGCACCCAGCTTTGTTCATTGACGCAGCTTCCACGTAAATCTTAAAACAGCAAATCTATAGTCACCACAGGTGAATTGAAAGGTGCAAAAAATACCGTGTATTATACTAAAACATAACAGATACGTGTTTTTTTACTTTTGCGCACCCAGCTTTGTTCATTGACGCATCATCCACGTAAATCTTAAAACAGTCAATTCTATAGTCACCACAGGGGAATTGAAGGTGCAAAAAAAACCGTGTATTTTTGAAAACATAAAGGA